>JALMGJ010000004.1:117668297-117850797 GCA_023362775.1 Charina bottae | reverse complement strand
CTGAGTGCCAAGCTTCCAGGAATTCTGTAGCATTTTTGGATTTGGCTTGGTTTAAGATGCTTACAGTTTCCCAGTTGAAAGTATGGCTAAGTCTGCCCATGTGTTGTGAGATTAAAGAGTTTTCATTGTGTCTTCTGACTGCTAGTTGGTGTTCGTGGATGCGTTCTGCTAGTCTTCTGCCAGTCTGTCCTACATAGTGGCTGTTACAGTCCTTACACTGTATGTTGTAGATAACTCCATAAGTGGTAAACATGGCCAGAGCATGCTGTACCCACATGTTGCCAGCAAGTCCATGGGTAAGCACTGTAAATGTCCCCAAACAGTAGGAAATAGACTAAATATAAGCAGAAGCATAATCTTGAAGCACTTCAGGCAAGTATAAAATTATTATCTGCTAATAAAATGTCCCGAAACTCTTAGAGACCCAAGCAATCCTTGAAGTTCCACTCGTCAGTCCTAGGATCCCTCACAAGATGGATGGATGGCACACGTTGTTGCTCTTCTGGACTGTGATCCACAACGGCAGGTTTGATGTGTGACCAATGAATCCAAGTATTCCTCTCAGCTACTTTCACTTCAGTTTGGGTAGTCAGCAACACCTTGAATGGACCATCCCACTTTGGTTCCAAAGGCGTTTTTCTATTAAAGGACCGGATCCACACCCAATCGCCTGGTTCATAGGAATGGAGAGATTCCTCCAATGGCAACGTCTGCGTCAAGGCACTCTGTCTCCACAACTGCCTGAGATATCTGTAAAGGGAGGATAAATTAGAAAAAACAGAGTCCCTCCTTTCTAAATGAAGATAATGTGGATCCAGCCCCTTAAGAACACCAGGAGCTCTTCCAAACAGCAATTCAAAGGGAGACAAACCCAGATGTTTTCTAGGGCATGTACACAAATGAAACAAAGCAACAGGTAAAAATTGGGGCCAAGATAAGTGCGTTTCCTGACACAATTTACCCAAAAAGGTTTTCAACTCTCTGTTAGCCCATTCAACCCCCCCCCCTGAAGATTGTGGGTGATAAGGAACATGGAGGTTCTGAGTAATTCCCAGAGCTTGTAGAACATGCATGATCACGTGTGCAGCAAAATGTTGACCGCGATCCATATCTAACATATTAGGGATCCCAAACCTTGGCACAATGTCTTTCAATAAGTGTCTGGTGGTTTCCATGGCAGTAGCGTGCCTGCATGGGAAGGCTTCAATCCAATGAGTTAGCTGAGCTCTGCAAACAAGAACATACTGACAACCACTTTTCTTAGGCAATTGAATATAGTCCAACTGTAATTTTTCAAAGGGTCTTTTTGCCCATGGTCTGCCCCCTAGATGCACTGGTATAGCTGATGATACATTGTTGGCTTGATATATTAAATATTTTTGTGCTACCTTTGTAGCTTCAACATATACTCCAGGGGCAAACCACATTCTTCGCACCACATCAACCATATCCTGGGTGCCACAATGTCCCTTTGAATGAAGTTGCTGACAAATGAGGTGCAACAAACGCCTTTGGGCAATTGGACGCCCATCAGGTACTCTCCAAAATCCAACAGAAAAAGTAGCCTCAAATTTGGCCTGCCACTGTTCCACCTTTCAACAAAATCATAATAGGGAATAGATGATGGAAGATGAAAAGTGGACGCAGTCACTGAAAGGGGAAGATGCTGCAGGGCAGCCCATTTAGCAACAGAGTCAGCATAAGAATTACCTTTAGTAATAGTGGAGTTGTCCTTCTGATGAGCCGAACAATGGATAACAGCAATGACTGAAGGGAGCAAAATAGCTTCCAAAAGGCTAGTAACAAGCGCAGCATGAGCTATTGGGGTACCAGCAGATGTTAAGAACCCTCTTTGCTTCCATTATGCTCTGGTAGCATGGCAGATACCAAATGCTCTGGTAGCATGACAGATACCATATTTGGAATCCATGAAGATAGTGACACGTTGACCTGTCGCAGCATGGCAATCTTCTGTAAGAGCAATAAGTAAAGCAGCCTGAGCACTGAAGTGAGATGGGAGGGGTGAAGCCCAGACAACATCAAAAAGGGTAACCACAGCTGCACCAGAAACACCCAGTCCTTTCTGCAGAAATGAAGAGCCATCAGTAAAATACTCACAGTCTGAATTCTGTAGAGGAACATCAGAAAGGTCAGGGTGCGGAAGCTCAGCATCATGTACAAGATGAAGGCAATCATGTAGGTTCTCAGTGTCATCAGAGGATGGGAGTAAAGTAGCAGGATTGAGAGTAGAACAGCATTCAAAGGAAATATGGTTAGAAGTAAAAAGTTTCATTTCATGTTGGGCGAGACGCTGGTGAGTAAAAGCTTGAGTCTGTGACTTCAAAAGAAGGGTAGCAACATCATGTGGAACCCTTAAAATGAGGGTATGGCCCAAAATTATGTCTCTCGAGTGCTTGACAAGCTTCTCAGAGACTGCTTGCTGTTCCATGGCCCAACCTGTGCTTTATAAATAGAGATATCTTGAAATTAAAGTGTCCATGGAAATGAGGGTAGCTGAGTTTTCAATCTCTGAAAAAGAAACCTTGAAGCACCACTTTCTGTTAGACAACAGTATTGAGCTAGGCAGATGAATGCTTTCAAACCATTTAAGCCCACCTCTTGCATACTTAAAGTCATGACAGTTTCTCTCTTTCCATAAATTTCTATAAAGGCAGCTCTCATGGAACAATGCATCTTGTAGAGCTGGCCCTAGTACTTATTATATGTCTATATAGAATAAAAATGTAAACATATAATGAACCATCAGTATCTTTTTCATGAGTAGCTGGTAAAGGACAATTTTTGTGTGGGGTTTCATCCAGACAGAAGAAAACTGTGGGCTCAGAATTTTTCTCTCTCTATTCTACTCTACTCCAGTTTTTCCCATAAGAAAATGAATGATATATGGTCAGAGGAAGTGGGGAGGGGGGAACTAATATTTAGCATGTCTCAGCTTCAGAGTTCTGGCCATTCCTACTAAGTCCATCTGAAATGACACAAAATCACAAAAAGCTTCTGACTTGGTGTTTCCGTGGAATAACGCACTGAGCCTCCTGCTCGAAGCTCATTTGTTATTCTGTGTAGTACTACTAATTATCATGAATTCCTCTGGTATTCATTGTAATAGCACTAATTATAATGAAATTGTTTGGTATTCGCTATAATAGCACCAATCATAAAGAATTCATTTGACATTTATGAGGACATCACGTGTGTATCCTTGGCTTACTGCTGTAATTTAGCATCTGCAAAACATTACTTAATAGAAACATGAAATCAACTCCTGCTTACATTTTAAGCAACAACCAAAACAAAGAAAATGATGTCTTTCTGTACTATCAGAGCTAAAATGGAGAATATCAGCCATTTGAGCTGTGTTTTGCTGGTCAGCTCTTCCAAATTACTAACATAGCAAAGGGAGCAATTTTGTAATTAATAATAAGAGTATGTGACACCCCCAAATATTGTGTGTGTGTTTGTGTGTTTGCGTGTGTGTGTGTGTGCGTTATTTGTTTGAGAACACCATTATGAATCTATGGTTTTAGGTATTTTTTATTTCTTTAAAAAAAAGATTACAACAGTAAGGCGATTACCATTTAGAAGTATGGTTTGGAAAAAAAGAATGAAGAAATATGAGCAGTGGCTATAGTTTTACATATTGAAAATGTTGTTGTTGAAGTCTAATAATAACTCTCAGCTCTCCAAAAGCATCAGGAACATTTTAGCAAAACATTTTGGTAAATCTACAGTATTAAGGAAAAGGGTCCCTCCTTGAGGGGGAGATGGGCAGTGATAAACATTTGATAAATAAAATAAATAAAAATATTTTTAAGAACTGCTAATATAAGAATTTATTTATGGGATGGTTCTTTGTCCATTGCTAATATTTTTAGACTGTACATTTGATTTTTTCCAAGGATCAAATTCATAGTAAAACAATTTTTGGAGGGGGGGGGTACAAGAAAGAGGTGGGATTTGAATATCCTCAGTTTTTCCTCTTTCCCTTCCTCTTTAATTGTTCTCCTTTTTCAGCCCTTTCTTTTCTCACTCTATCTTTCCCCTTCTAACCCTCATTGCACCCTGATACTGATATTGCTTCTTTCTCTGTGGACTGAGAAAATCTAAGCAATCTAATGAAGCAAAGAAATTGCTCTTTTCCTATATCCAGGGTACAACAACTGGGCTGCAAAACTTTAGATGACCACTAGATGGTAGAAAAGAGCTTGGTCTTTCTGCACCTCTTTGTTGACATCTGTAGGTAATCCAGGTTTTTCCAGCTCATATATGATTTCCCAACCACTATGGAATGCTATGGAAATGGATAGGTGAACAACACATGATGTAATGGAGAACGATGCTGAGCCAAATGGGATCCTAAGCAGGTCTGAGGTCCTAAGTGTTGGAGGCCTACTACTTAAGCCTTTTGCAGAAATGTAAGAAGCCCATAACTTGGGGACTTAACAGCCAAACTCACAAATCTACAAGCATTGGGAAAAAATTATCTCACATAATGTTAATGTTCAAAGGTTTAATACCTTGAGTTTAATAATCACCCAACTATTTGCACATCTACACAAACAAAAAAAATAGTATAAGGAAATAGTAATTTGCTTTCTGGAGGAAAAAAAGATGCTCACACATTAATACCAAATAAATCTAGAACAAGGAAAGATACAACAGAGGAAACTGTGTTTTCTAAACTTGGAAGAAACAGTAGCTCTTGGAAAAAATCAGTGGTTGGTGAGTAAGAAAAGAACAGAGCAAGAAAAGCTAGTTGTGAGTAAAAAAATGAGGGATATGGATGAGAGGAGTAAAACAGAAGAATTAGAATGAGGCTAATTTATCATTTCTTAGGGGGCATGGTGGCTCAGCGGGTAAGACGCCAGGCTTGTCGATCAGAAGATTGCAAGTTCGGAGGTTCGAATCCCTAGCCCTGCGTGCGGAGTGAGCTCCCGCACTAGCTCCAGCTCTTGCCAACCTAGCAATTCGAAAGCATGCAAATGCAAGTAGATGAATAGGTACCACTTTGGTGGGTAGGTAACAGCGTTCTGCGCGCGTCATGTGGCCACGTGACCGTGGAAGCGTCTTCGGACAACGCTGGCTCTTCGGCTAACAAACGGAGATGAGCACCGGCCCCTAGAGTCGGACATGACTGCACAAATGTGCGAGGGGAACCTTTACCTTACCTAATTTATTATTTTATGTTCCAGGAAAAACACACACACACATACACACAAACACAAAATTTATGGAAAGTTTTTTTATTTATTTATTTGTCTTATTTATACCCCACCTATCCACTCCCTACTGGAGGACTCTAGGCGGCTTACAACATTACATATCAATTATCCAATTATACATCATCATTACAATTTTTACCGCGCGATAGGGAGAGGGGAAGGGAACCGGCTCTTCAGCTGCAGGCATTGGACTGCAAGTCCCAGAATGCCTCGCTCCGCGCTGGCTGCTGACGTCCAGGAAGCTGGTATTTCCAGATCCGTCGTCCTCCGCCGTCATCACCGTTCTCCGTTCTCCGTTCTCCAGGTCTTTCTTGGATCGAGGACGACCCTCCGATGGACGCCCGCAAATTGCCCCACATGAGTGGTACCCATTTATCTACTTGCTATATTAGCTTTTGAATTGCTGGGTTGGCAGAGAGCTAGGGCTAGTGACATGAGCTCACGTCGTCACGCGGTTTCGAACTGCCAACCTTATGGTTGGCAGTCTAACGGCTCAGTGGTTTAACCACTGAGCCCGCTGAGCCACCGCGCCCCCAACTTACATCCAAGTTGGATGTAAGATTTGTGTAAAATCTCCATAAACTGTTTGGAAGCCAAGAGATATGTGAGAACAAATACCTCCAGTCTCAGAAATCATGATCCAGAATACTATTGTCCGGGTGGTGGTGGTGGAAGCCAAGAAAATGAATGGGTTCCTGGATTGTAGCCTGCCATTGAGGAAACGGACACCTCATATCACTTCCCCTATTGGATGGTTGTCATCACATGGTGCCATTGGTTCTCCTGACTTTCTTTCCTTCCCAAAACAGCTTTTGGGTCATCTGTTTACAACCTAGGGAGCTTTGAAGAAAGTAATATTAATCCCTAATATAAACAAAAATTAATAGATAAAATAAAGAAGATGAGTGTGGCTTCTTTGAAATGTTTTATTCAAGTCTGGACATGTATACAATATTCAATAAATTCAGCAGTATCATACTTAGACTTGAACCCAAAGAAAACTTCATAAAGACCTTGGGAATAGGGGAACTATAGAATCAATTTAAAGGCAGGTGGGGAGCAAAAAAACAAACAAACAGGAGCTTTCCTGAAGCTGCTAATAAGTATGTTTTTTGTCTCATTTTGTCTCAAAAAACATACAATAAGTATGTTTTTTGTCTCATTTATTCTTAAGGGAAAGGTTACAGTTTCATCCTTTCATGCTTCCCCAAAGATATGATGAGTAGTTGTCCAAGTTCTTTAAATTTATAAATTCCAGATGCATGAGTGAAAAACTCATTTAGTTACTCTCACTTTCTGACCATTTGTTCGTGCAGATCCCGAACTGAACAAATACAATTTTTCCTTTTTTTCTAAAACTCGTGTCTTTCTGAAAACGAGTTGTGTTGTGGATTAACAAGCACACATTTAAAGGGAATGTACTTAGCGGTGAAATGAACACAATCAAATCTTTTATTGGTGAGTACAGCCTTCTCCAACCCAGTGATCTCTAGATATATTAGACTTCAGTTTCCATCATTCACAGCCAGCCTGCTCAAAATATGATTAAAAATATTTAGAACAGAGAAGCACTGGACTCATCCCATGACAGCAAAATCCAATTAAAAATGGTTGGCACATGGATGAAACATACCATCCATAATAGTGACAAGGAAACAACACTTTTCTGCAGTACCTGACATTTTAAAGTGATGTTCTTTTTTTTTTCTTTGCTATAAAAGGACATTGTAATATCTGCTAAAATCTTCAGTCTTGAACATTTGTTATTGGCGAACTATTGCTCACTACAAATAGAACACCGGAACTAGCTCTGGGCTATATTTAAATAGCCTTATTCCCACAGCATTTGATGGCATTAGTATTCATGTTTTGAACTTCTCCATATTGACTCTAACCTTGACAATAGTTTCTCCTTTTCTTTGATATTATCCCAGCTTTGTACAATTATTTCTCCATTATTATAATGCTCTATCTGGGATAAGGTATATCCCCAAGATTGTTTTATATATGCTTTCACCTTGTCTCTTTGAACCATGATGAATAATGATATTGGCCAGAATAAGGAGGGATGATTTATAAGATGTGCAAGCAAATAAATAAATGAGGGGGCTGCTAAAAAAAAAAATCTCCAGAAAGTAATAGTTCTCTATTTTGCACTGGTCAGATCCCACCTTGAATATTCTATATGGTTCTGGACAAAACATTTTAAGAAGGATTCAGACAAACTGGAGAAATTCTGAGAAGGGCAACCAAGGTGATTAAGGGGCTTGTAACTGTAATGAGAGACTCAGGGAACTGGATATATGCATATAAATAAATAAATAAATAAATAAATAAATAAATAAATAAATAAATAAATAAATTATAAATATATATAATATATTATATATATATAATATGTATAATATATTATAAATATATATAATAATGTATGTATAATATATTATAAAATAATATAAAATATAATATATTGAGAAACAATGTCTGAAAGGAGAATATGATAGCACTCTTTGTATATCTAAATGGCTGTCACACAGAAGACCAAGACCTCTGCTGTCCCAGAGAATAATAGTCTTCAGCTACAGAAAGGCAGATTCTAGTCAAATGTTAAGAAGAAACTTTTAAAAATAAGAACTGTTCAACACTGTGACTTTCACTGTGCCAGGGAAGTGGTTGGGTCTCCTCTGCTGAGCAATTATGGCTTTATTCACTGCCCCATACCTACTCAGATCACATCAATATCCTGATCTCTTAAAAAGCTCTGCTCATACTCATTGCTGTCCCTTCTGCTTGAAACGGTGCTGGGGACTATTTTCCACAGAATTTACATTTTTCTCTCTGTTCTCCTTCAAAGCTGTCCTCAAACCTCATTCTATTTGGTGAAGCTCTGGCTCCAATATCTTATGCCTTATCTCCAGTTCAGCCTTAGTGTAAATCCACATGGCGTCTCCACCCTGTTTGGGGAGGGAGAAGAATCATTTCACTTCTCTATTTTTCAGGGGGAGGGGAAATCCATCAATAATTTCTCAGAGATGAGTTCCACTATTTGCAGTGCCAGTAGCTCGACAGTTTTCCCAATTTTTTTTCCTGTTCTGCCACTGTAAGAGGTGTCATCAGTCACTGACTTAAAAGCCTGGCCATCATTTGCACCCCTCCAAAAAGATATTGATAAATTCTGCAACCTAGTATTCTTTTTCCAGGTGGGGATAAAAGAAAAGCAAAGAAATGAAATGACTTTTGAGAACTTTCTGCTCAGATCTCCTTGGAAGCATTCTTCAAGTAATGTTTCTCTTGCTCTTTTTTCTCTCAAAACTCTCCTCAAATTTAACATTTTCTAAGATTCCTCTGACTTTTTTTTTCTTTATCCCCAATTAAAATGACACTCTACTGAATTTCAAATCGTGTGTGTGTGTGTGTGTGTGTGTATATATACATACATATTTTTTTTTGTTTATTCAACTCTTCGTGACTTCAAGGACCAGCCCATTCCAGAGCTTCCTGTCAGCCGTCGCCACCCCCAGCTCCCCCCAGGTCGAGTCCGTCACCTCCAGAATACCATCCATCCATCTTGCCCTTGGTCGGCCCCTCTTCCTTTTGCCTTCCACTTTCCCTAGCATCAGCATCTTCTCCAGGATATCCTGTCTTCTCATTATGTGGCCAAAGTACTTCAGTTTTGCCTTTAATATCATTCCCTCAAGTGAGCAGTCTGGACTGGCTTGATCTTCTTGCAGTCCAAGGCACTCTCAGAATTTTCCTCCAACACCACAGTTCAAAAGCATCTATCTTCCTTCGCTCAGCCTTCCTTATGGTCCAGCTCTCACAGCCATAGGTTACTACGGGGAATACCATTGCTTTAACTATGCGGACCTTTGTTGTCAGTGTGATGTCTCTGCTCTTAACTATTTTACTGAGATTTGCCATTGCTCTCCTACCAAGAAGTAAACGTCTTCTGATTTCCTGGCTGCAGTCAGTGTCTGCAGTAATCTTTGCACCTAGAAATACAAAGTCTGTCACTGCCTCCATGTTTTCTCCCTCTATTTGCCAGTTATCAATCAAGCTGCATATTATACATACATACATACATACATATACACACACACACATACATACATACATACATACATACATTTTTTGCATTTCTTCCCCAATATACTCTTCTCTAGTATTGATGTAAAGACTTTAAATCCTTGGAGGAATTCCTCTTAGGGACTGGTTGTTTATTTTATCTGTAGCTTGAATCATGTCAACTGGATTTCTATTTTCTTAGTGGAAACGTTTCACTCCTTATCCAAGGAGCTTCTTCAGTCTGAGTAAAGTTAGTAAGGGAATCCTTAAATATGTTTCTAGGCTGGCTGTGTGACCTTGCACCTGGAAGAAGCTCCTTGGATAAGGAGTGAAACGTTTCCACTAAGAAAATAGAAATCCAGTTGACATGATTCAAGCTACAGACAATTCCACCTGGATGACTGAGAACCTTCATAGACATATTGTTTATTTTATGTTATGCTGTGTTATTCTGCCAGGTGTATCAATGAAATAGAGGTGGGTGAACCTTTTCATTTCAGTTTTGCTCATCTTCATGTTCTTCCAGCCTGAAATTCATGGCTGTATCATTTTTCTATCTTCATGAGCACTCATCCACCTTTCCAAATACAAATCTCCTAATCCCTAGCTACTTATTTATTTATTTATTTATTTATTTATTTATTTATTTATTATTTAAATTTATATGACCGCCCATCTCCCCCAACAGGGGACTCTGGGCGGCTTACAATAAAAATAAGATTAAAATACAATATAAATACAATATGACATAAATAAAAAATACAATCTGGTGAATTAATCTCAAACAATAGGGAGGGTATTATGATACTAACCATCCCCAGGAGGAGCTATTACCTTTTCCTTCCCACGCTAGGCGGCAGAACCAGGTTTTCAGATTTTTCCGGAAGAGCCCAGGAGGCAGCAGGGCTCCCTGATGCATTTCACGGTGATGGGAGTGATCCAGTTCCCCATCTCAGAAGAAGACGCTGCATTCAGCTGGATCAAAGTGTGCCACTTAACTATTTTTTTACAACTGACATATATTTACCATGCTATTTCTATTTTCATTTTTCTATTTTGCATATTTTCACTAGGAGAGAGGGGGGATAGATATAGATAGATGATAGATAGATGATAGATAGATAGATAGATAGATAGATAGATAGATAGATAGATGATAGATAGATAAATAGATAGATAGATAGATAGATGATAGATAGATGATAGATAGATAGATAGATAGATAGATAGATAGATAGATAGATGATAGATAGATGATAGATAGATAGATAGATAGATAGATAGATAGATGATAGATAGATAGATAGATAGATGATAGATAGATAGATAGATAGATAGATAGATAGATAGATAGATGATAGATAGATAGATAGATGATAGATAGATGATAGATAGATAGATAGATAGATAGATAGATAGATAGATAGATAGATGATAGATAGATAGATAGATAGATAGATAGATAGATAGATGATAGATATGATAGACAGATAGAGATGATGGGTATGGAGATGGAGATGGAGAGGAAAACTACATAAAAAGTGCAAGTATCAAATTACATTTCAGTTCATGCATTTTTAAAAAATAATGTTACTGTGCTGAACAAATTAACAAAAAGGAAAAGGTACATACTGTACATAAAACAGTGTTAATGGAATAATCAAATATAATAATTATGATCATTAAAGAAGAGGAAAAAGGGAAAATAGGGGCCTGGCAACTTATGTTCTAAATAGACCGGCTGTAGAAATGTTGACCACGTTGCTTTTCATGTCCATGTTTTCAGAGGAGGGGGCAAACACTCATGCAGCAGGCAGGCAGGCAGGCAGGCAGGCAGGCAGGCAGGCAACAGATGTGCGACTGTGTGCTAGGCTTACAGGAGCACTAGGAGCCAAGCACCTGCTGGGGAGAGAGCTTGGTAGGAGAAACAGCAGCAGGGGTGAGGGAGAGGCATGAGGAGAGTGTGGAGTTTGAGAGCAGTGCAACTGTGGGCGGGGCTTGCAGAAGGAGAATTGGTTGGGGTTGTGGTGGCAGGAAGGTGAGGAAGAAGCACAAAATGAATTCCAGAGCAGGCAGACAGGAGTGGGCAAGGCTGGAAACAGGAGCAAAATTTGAAGGAGGGAATGTGGAATATGCATATGGACAAGGTTACCAGTGGCTAAGGAGGAGACAAAGCCAGATATATAAAATCAGTCTGTAATCTGAACAAAAAGTCCTGGAAGCACCAATGGAAAAGCCAGGAACACTTCCAGGTCAAGGAAGTAGGAGTCAGAAACACGAAAGCATGAAACATGGACCACCAAGTAGGATGCTGAAGTTGCTTCCAGCAAGGAAGGTAGTCCCTGCATGGTTTATCATTCATCATTGGCGATCACTCGTAGCCGAGTAAGATTGTCTTCCAAAGGTAAAATTTTAACGGTGGATCCGTAAGTGGCTATAAAGGCCAATTCTGGATCCGCACAACCTCCCTGAGAGAGGGGTCAAGGAATCCATTTATGCCAACTTGGAAAATCCTTCCTTGAATAGAGGTGGGGGCCTCAGGCACAATCTTTCTCCCATCTTTCTCCCGGCTCTGTCTTCTGTGCCTAGGAAGATTAAGACCATTTCACAAGCTCAACAGCAGCATGGTGATCTTAACGATCCTCCTTTAGATAATAAAAGGACTTAAAATAACATCTCAATATAACCATGACCCCAGGTGTAAGGTCACACAGCTACCTAGAAATATATTTAGGATTCCCTTACCAACTTTGCTCAGACTGAAGAAGCTCCTTGGATAAGGAGCGAAACGTTTCCACTGAGAAAATAGAAATCCAGTTGACATGATTCAAGCTACAGACAATTCCACCTGGATGACTGAGAACCTTCATAGACATTTAGTCAGATCAATAAACGCCATGTACAGAGGGCGGTTTTGCTCCTTGCATTTTTCTTGAAGCTGTCGTGCAGTGAAGATCATATCCACTGTTCCCCTGGAAGGGCGGAAGACATTTTGCGTTTCAGGGAGGATGTCTTCTGATACAGATAGGAGACGGTTTGCGATGATCTTTGCCAGGATTTTGCCTGCTGTGGCTAGAAGGGAGATGCCTCGATAGTTTCCACAGTCTGTTCTATCACCCTTTTTAAAGAGAGTGATAATTATGGCATCCCTAAAGTCTGCTGGAATCTCCTCCCTCATCCAGATTTTTTCGATGACCTTATGAAGTTGTTGTGTAAGTTCAGGTCCGCCTTCTTTAAAGACTTCAGCAGGAATCCCATCAGGTCCACTAGCTTTGTTATTTTTCATTTGTTTAGTGGCTTTACTGACTTCCTCCAAACTAGGGGGTACTGCAAGCTCATTTCTTATTTGTTTCTGCGGGATTTGCAAGAAGACTTCATCAGCCACAGTAGAGTGACGATTAAGGAGATTGTAGTAATGCTCTTTCCAGTGCAGTGCAATAGACTCTTTGTCCTTTAGAAGTTTAGCACCATCTACTGAGCATAAGGGATTTGTACCATGGTTTGTTGGTCCATAGATGGCCTTTATGGCATTAAAAAAGCCCCGTGCATCATGAGCATCTGCAAAATGTTGGGTTTCTTGGGCTTTTTTTATCCACCGTATGTTCTTAAGTTCGCTAGTTCTTCTTTGGACTTCTGCCTTTGCACTGGCGTAGATTTTTTTCTTAACGGCACAGTTAATATATTTTTGCCATATCTGGAAGGCTTTCCTTTTCTTGTCAATAATATGCTCAATCTCACTATCGTTCTCATCAAACCAGTCCTGATGTCTCTTAGTCTGGTATCCGATAGTTTGTTCACAGGCTGAAATAATAGAAGTCTTCAATTTAGTCCAGTGTTCCTCAACATTTTCAGGAAGTTCCATAGGCAGATGTTCCTTGAGAGTTGATTGAAAGCAAGCTCGTTTAATAGGATCTTGAAGGGCCAGTGTATTCATTTTATGCCTTGGTTTTCTTCCTTGGAGCCTACGATGAGGGACAATCTTTATGGCCATCGTGGATCGAATTAATCGATGGTCTGTCCAGCAGTCATCGGCGCTCGTCATGGCTCTGGTGAGAAGTACATCACGGCGATCTCTAGCATGGACAATTACATAATCTAAGAGATGCCAGTGCTTTGACCGTGGGTGCTTCCATGATGTTTTAAATTTATTTTTCTGGCGAAAGAGTGTGTTAGTAATGACAAGGTTATGCTCTGCACATTTAGTAAGAAGTAAGATTCCATTCATGTTGCTGTTGTCAACTCCTTCTTTCCCAATGATCCCTGGCCACAAATCAAAGTCACGCCCAACTCTTGCATTGAAATCACCCAGGAGGATAACTTTATCCTCCTTTGGTATCTCTGATAAGATGGTGTCCAGCTGCTGGTTTAAATCCCCTTCTGTCAGCTTTGTGGGGTAAACCAGATAGGAATCACAACCAGATGAGCTAATTCTACTTTATTGTAAGGCTTCATTAACAGAATATTGCAAGTCTGAAAGTACAGTTCTCCCATTGTCTCTTTTACAGCCTAAGAAACTAGGGAGGATCTCTTCTGAGCTTCTTGCTTGCCCACTATCCAGTTGCAGGCTACTCTGTCTCTTATCTGACCACTCCCTTGGCAGCGTCTCTTGGTCCTGTCTCCCAAGGTTGTTCCCACATACCATTACACCTTCACCCTGAGCATGCACAGCTGAAGCTTCTCTTGCTCATCAGTTGCCTATAAAGAGGTGCCCAGTTGGCTTGAGGAGTCAGCAGCTTGCCACTAGCTCAGGGGCTGACTTTGATGGGGTGCAGGGCCCACATGCCAGGGGAGTCTGCCTTGCTTCTTGTCACCTGTGTTGGCTGGAGAGGCTTCCGTGCTGGCCAAGGAGGGGGCCTGAAGAGGCTTTGTTATTGTCAGGGTTTGCTATCAAAGAATCTGTGGGTGCAATGCCAGGCAGGGCCCAAGCCTTGGGCCATGACATCATTCTACCACCACCCCCAAAATGTCCTCCTGTGTCTGCTTTGGGTAACATTTATGGAATTGGATGACCAGATGAGGAGCATGAATGTTGGTTGCAAAAGACAGTGGGCTTGTCCAGAACTTTGTTGGTCTGGTGACAAACAGGGCATGTGATAACATACAGTGCATCTCAGCCTTGATGCTTGAGCACCAAAAATGACTAAGTGGAGGATTTTGTGCAGGCTGAAGTGTCCCACCCCAGGAGTTTTGTGAGTTAACTGCAGAATTTCCTTGTGTAAATCTGGAGATTTAAATAGGTTGCCATGAAGTCAATTCTCCATGCTGAACAGAGAGACATTAGGCTGATCTGAATGCAAATAAAACATGCAGAGCTTCCTAACTTGCTCCTGCCAATCAATGGTGGTCCCTCCCTCCTGGTGGCTAGTGCAGAGGAACCCATGCAGCTGGGCAGAAGTTGAGGCCAATGTACAGAACTGAAGAAAAAAAAAAACCTCTGCCTATATTGCAGCCAGCCAAATTACCTGTCAGGGAGATAACTGGTGGAGAAGTAGGGGGCTCCCTCCAGGGGGAGAAACGTGTGCATAGTACTGAATCACTTTGCTTTCCTCCCAAGAGGCTAAAGAAGGCCCCACCCTGATTTCTTGGACTCTCTCTGAGCATTACCAGTTCATTTTAGTTTAGCTGGATTCTGTCTAGGAGAGTAGGACAATAAACATTAGAGCTTCAACTTCAAGTCTCAGCGTGTTTTCCTTCACTCGAAGTCAGGACATCACCCTAATTCAAAAGTTGACTGACAATGCATACTAACAACCCATTGCTGCAAATAATGTGCAAGCTTTGCCTTCCCGTGTTGTATGATAATGATTTTAGCCATGTCCGAAAAATCCATAATTCTTGATCTTGCTAGATTCCTAATACTGATAATATTGCTAAGAAAAATATATGCATCTTTAACATACAGCAACTGAGCAAAAGTCATATTAATGTCTTAATAAATCATATCAATAATCCTTTTAATATTCGCCAATGTCTGACAATAATAGGACATGGCTAGACTGTATATAGGGGTGTGGTGGCTCAGTGGGTAAGACGCCAGGCTTGTCGATCAGAAGATTGCAAGTTCGGAGGTTCGAATCCCTAGTCCTGCGTGCGGAGTGAGCTCCCGCACTAGCTCCAGCTCTTGCCAATCTAGCAATTCAAAAGCATGCAAATGCAAGTAGATGAATAGGTACCACTTCGGTGGGTAGGTAACAGCGTTCCACGCGTGTCATGTGGCCACATGACCGTGGAAGCGTCTTCGGACAACGCTGGCTCTTCGGCTAACAAACGGAGATGAGCACCAGCCCCTAGAGTCAGACACAACTGCACAAATGTGCGGGGGGAACCTTTACCTTTAGACTATATATATTTAAGGTTCAGGTCCGGAGCTGCATCTCTAACAGCAAGGTAGTAGCAACCAACTTCTCTTAAACATTATCTGAGGCAGCCAATACACAGGGAAATTATTATTATTATTATTATTATTATTATTATTATTATTATTATTTAATTGTACCAACTTTATTTTAAGGTAATAAAAATGGATTTCACACTATGTAAGCCCACCCTCCATTGATTAATCAAGACAGGACATTCAAACTCATTATTCCAGAGGTTGTGTAATTAATATAAATTTCATCAGCTTCCTTTAACTTCATAGGTTAAGGTTCCTGGCACAAGAGCCACAGTTAATTCCTCTAAAGCCTCTAACCACGGTGGAGCTTCAGAAGCAGCAATGGCATCTGGACCCAATAAATTATTGTTTGTTTGCTCTTGGCCAAAAAGAGCACTCTGAAGTAAATCTCACTAATGTCTTTAATTCTGCAAAAGTTTTAAAAGCAAATTCTGTGGAACTGAGTTGATCCAAAGGAATAATTACATTGAACCTATAATGAAAATGTATTCATTTCGGGCATTGATTTTGAAGTGGGAATTAAATAGATGCCAAAGAATGCAGCTGCAAGGAATCCTGGACAAAACAATTTATTCATCATAATAGACTTATAGGGTTGGAAGGGACCTTGGAGGTCTTCTAGGCCATCCCCTTGGCCAGTACAGGAATCCTCATCCCATCCCAGACAAATGGTTGTCCAATCTTTTCTTGAAAATTTCCAGTGATGGAGCTCCCCCAACTCCAGGAGGCAATCAGTTCCATTCCTTAATAGCTCACAATTTCCTCAAGGAAGATATTCCTCTTTATTTCACGTTTGGATTTCTCTTTGTAAAGTTCCCACCTGTTGGTTCTTGTCTTACCTTCAGGTGCTCTGGAGAATAAATCCACACCCACTTCCCTGTGACATCCCTTCATGTATTGGGAGATGGCTATCATGTCTCCCCTTAACCTTCTTTTCCTTGGGCTAAGCATACCAAGTTCCTTTAACCACTCTTTGTAGGATTTAGCCTCCGAGCCTTTTGCCATCTTTGCCGCTCTACGGTTTTCAGTTCCTCAGCATCGTTTTTATATTGTGATGACCAGAACTGGGTACAGTATTCCAGGTGTGGTCTGACCACACTATACCACTCTTGATGCAGCCCAAAACTGCACTGGCTCTTTTGGTAGCTGTGGCACATTTCTGGCTCTTGCTTAATCTGTGGTCTACAAGATACCCAGATCCTTCTTGCAAGTGCTGCTGTACTACTCGTACGTACTTCTTGCCCTTCTTGTACCTGTTTTTCCTGCCTAAGTGCAGATCCTTACACATCTCACCATTGAACAACATTATATTGGATAGGGCCCAGTGTTCAAGTCTATCAAGATCCTTTTGAATCTTAAGCTGATCTTCTGGGGTGTAGCAATCTGTTCCCAGGTATGCGTCATCTGCAACTTTTATGAGAATCTCTTCTGTTGCCTCATCTAGGTTATTTATGAAGATGTTGATGTTGAGATCCTTTTCAGTTAGCTTTCAGTTCTACTGGTACTGGTCATTCTTGGGATGACCTCTCTTGAGCCTGAATGGAGAAATGTATGCCTCCTGGTTCTATTGGATCTCTCAACAGCATTCAATACCATCAGCCATTTAATCTTTATGGACACCTATGAGGGTTGAAAGGGGAGGTGGGGGATGTCAAAGTAGTTTTGCTCTTACTTGAGTTGACAGTTCCAGCCAGTAGTAATGGGGGATGAGCAATCAAGGCTTAGACAATTAATGTAAGAGGTACCACAGGGATTAATTATTTCTTCCATGTTGTCTAACGTCTACATGAAACCACTGGGTGAGTCATTTCTTTGCTTGTGGGTAAGTACTTATATAGTTTCATCCCAGACTGTATGGGAGATACTGTATATTGGATGTGTAGGTAATAAAGAGATTGGATACAATATCAGCCGAAATTGAATCCTACAAAACAGGAGTTGCTGATTTCCAGAAGCCATTTGGTTTAGTGGTAGCCCCAATGCTGCCTTTGAATAGGTTGCAGTCTCCCTCAAACTTCAGACCTATGATTTGGGCATTCTTCTGGATCCAAAGCTTCTACTTGAGCAGCAGGAGGAGAAGTCTGTGATTAAGAGATCCTTTGCCCAGCTCTGGCTGGTGCACCAAGCATAGCCTTTCCTGGTGCAGAAGCACTTGTGACAATCACTCATACTTGCCTCACCTCAAGACTGGATAACTGTAAAAATTCATACCTGGGGTCCCTTTGAAGCTGACTTAGAAACAGCAACTGATACAGAATGCTGGTCAATGAGAGCCACACATGCTGTATGTTACAGGCATTGCATTGGTTGCCAGTTTGTTTCCATAAAGCCCTCTAGGAAACTATATTACTGATGGGGTTGTTTTGTCTAAACATCATATGCAGTTGACCCAGAAGGCAATGCTTTGAGTTCCCTCCCTTCAATTTGTTAGCGGGGAGACACCCTACTTGCTGAGGTCTGGATAATCCCCACACTTTGAGAGTTTAGGTAGGCAGCAAAGACATGTCTGTTTCATTTGGGGAATGGGGAGTGTGTTATGTGCTGCTCTTTCTATCCTATGTGTTGTTTTAACTGATGGATTGCTTTTATACTTTTTTGAACCAGGTGGGATGCAAATGATGTCAATTAAAACATAAATAAAGCAAAGGAAATGTATTGATATCCCCTTTTATACCATCCTCATAAACTTTTCTTTTGGGGAGATGTGTGTTTTCCTCATATTTGGACTTTGTTCCTTCTGTAGGATGCAAAGATGCAGCTTTCAAACATAACTTAACAAATGACCATAATCTAATGTGGTGGAAATTTCAATTTAGTATGCTGTAAGTGCTGCAAATACAATGAGAGGCATCTGGTGATTTTTGCATTACAGCCAATATATATGAGCCTTGTTTGATGTTGCATCATTATTATAGCAGAACAATAAAACTGCACTGCATTCATTCCACTAAAGTCATAATGAAAGTGGGATGAAGGAGTTCATAATATCCACACCTACTTAACAGTATACGAAATCTTACACAATAAACAAGTTCTGCCTTACTTGAAGATGCCATAGATGCCTTTGGCACTGTGTTCTTCTACTGAGTGAAAGCTTCTTCTCAGATGAGGCGGGAAGGGAGAATGAACATGTGTTGGGGTTTGTATATACCCAGGAATTTACAGATAGATAAATTATACTGGAGAGGCTTGATATCTAGGTGAGAGGGGAATTATTCTGCAAGTCACCCAATTAGCAACCATTGTTGTAGGGATGATGTGGCAGCAATGACTCATACTACAGGTGCTATCATTTAGTTGGGTGTGGCAGATAATGAGAGTGACCTATAATGTGATTGGTCAGTTTATGTATATAAGCAGAGAGGATCTGGTGTTCTTTCTTTCTCATTGCTGTTGAAACTTCTCATCACTGTATTCCATCGTTGCTGTATCATTTCTTACTGCTGTTGCATGTATTTGGACTACGTATGTATATAAAGTAAATAGGCTATTTTATCTAATCTCTGCTTGAGTGTCTATTTACTGTATAGAACGTGGATCACTGGTGTCTTGGAAAAAGGAGCAGGCCGCCCCACGGTGCGCACTCTGACAACATGGACAGAATTTGGAAACCTCCAGTTCTACTTGTCTATTCTGAGCTTCATGATACTAGCATGTCAAGTGAGTGAGAAAGATGTCTATTGACACTGAAATGACATCCAAAGATTGAGATACTGTAGCCTGGTCCTCAGGCCTTTCTGAGATGCTACGTTCCATTCTCATAGCCTCTTGACAGTGGGCAGTAGAAGATGATAAGAGGCTAGCTTTACTGTAGATGTTCAAAGCAGGTTGTAAAACTGTACAAGTTGTGGACAAAAAAGGAATGGATGGATGGAGACATCCTGCTTTGTGTCAAAACTATTTAGAATAGAAGCTTACCTATTCTTCCCATCTGGTGTTTCAGCCAGTGTGCTACCGTCCAGAATTAGACAATGGGCATTTCCACAGCAGGGGTAGGGAATATGTGACCCTTCACTGCTACAGGTCTCAGCAGTTGTAACCAGCCACATGGAGAAGGAAACTAGGGGTTACTGATTGTGTTTTGTGTCATGCTTACACATATGAAGACACAGATATGCTAGCATGGCCCACACCCCCTTTTTTGTGAGTGAGATTGGGCAATGTTATCAGAATTGTAACAGCTAGGGGAAACAGCAACTTCTAAAATAACCCGAAGCCTATTTGTGTTTTTATCTAGCTGACAAAGTATACGGAGATGACTAATATTGTTTTGAAATAGTCTCTCCACTTCTAACAAAGGCCATTTTAGAAAGATAAATAACCGTTCTGCACAGAAAGATTCCCAGTTCTGCACCACACCTGCTCAAAACAAAACAAAACAAAACAAATTACCTTAGGAAATATTAGGAAATATGAAAGTCTTTCCTCACAGATTGCAGTATACAAGAGTTGAGTTGTTGTTAATAGTGTTTAGAGATGTGTACTACCAATAGCAAGATTATGTGATTTTTCTGATTATTTTTTTTTGAGGGCATGCAAAGAGTGCAGCTTGCATAACAAAAGCAAATCAAAACATGCCATTTTCCTCCTTATGGTAATATCATCCAGTGCGTCAATATGTTGACCCTGCAAGCATTTCTTGGATAACTACTGTATTTGGGACAAAAAATAAAACCCTGCTGGGAAGTTGTTGACAAGGAAACTGGTCACAATGAAGCTGAATTTGATTCTCACAAATGAGAACAAATCTGACTCAAGCCACACAAGAAGTTCTGACTGGGCTATTAGGGGAACGTGAAAGATGAGAGGGCAGGAAAAACTCAATAGAATGCTTTCCATAGGTTTACTGAGTTCTTCCAGTTGAAGGCACCATTCCTGTCCTTGTGGGAAATTAGCTTCTCCATTGATCTCATAAGGTTGTAAGAAGGGGCATGCAATTGAAAGTAATTTGTATGTTTCCTTGTGCATGGAGCATTGCATCCTGTGCTAGTGGAATTGCTTCAGAAACGGCAGTTTATCGCTGCTTTGTGTTTGAAGGGTTGCCTTGTTTCAAAGGATGTTTGCCACTAGGACAAGCACACAAACACAGGCAATTTTCTTTCATTTTTGTGAAAAGGGGAAAGATGGGTATTTAGGAACAGATTTGAGGAGGCAGGACAAGGGGCCGCCAGGTCTCAGTGCTCAACTACTGGCCCAGTGGCCACATGCTGATTGGCAGTCTTCTATGACCCCTAGGCAAATATTTTGTTGTGTTGTTGTTGTTTTTATTCATGGATTAATAAGGGTATAAGAGAGCCAGTTTGGCGCATTGGTTAAGTAGGGTGACCATACGTCCTGTTTTGAATGGGACAGTCCCGTTATTTTAGCATTTTTCAACCGTACCGTCTTTTTGAAAAAAATCTCAGTATTGTCCCGTTTTGGGAGGCAGCCCGGAAAAGGAATCCCTCCCGCCTATCAGCGCGCAGCAAAGGAGGGTGGAGAGGTGGGCCGAGCAATGCGAGGCCTGATTGGCTAAGACGCACAAATGGCTCGAAATGCGAATAATAAAAGGGGCAAAGGGGCAGCGCTGCCAGAGCTAGCTCACGTGCACGCACACACCCTTTCCAAACTTTCCAGCCAGGCAGAGAAGTTCCTCTTTTGGCAGCACTGCCAAGCCGAGCCATCCCGGGTCCCTGGGAGGACTGAGCGATGCACGGCAGGAAGCTTCCCGGTGTGGCGCTCTGAGCCCCTCCACCCCGACAGCAGCAGCGGGCCCCGGGACGGGAGGAGAGTGCTCTCACACCTGTCTGCGCCGGGCAGGAGGAGCCGTCCCGGCCAGAGCAAGCCAGGGAGCTGGTCAGCCGGGACGCCGCCGAGCTACGTGGTAGGATGCAGCCCCTCCGGGTACAGAGCCGCCTCCGCCTCTTGGAGCTGCTGCTGCTGCTGGCGGTGATGCCAGCCCTTGCTGGAGGTACGCAGGATGGCGGTGGGGCCAGCTTCCTCCTGTTCTGTCCCACCGGAACAGGTGCGGGGGAGGCGGTGTTCGCGTCTGTGGTGCTGGTGCTTGTGCTGGTGCCGGCGGGAGAACCCCTCTGGACAGGCATAGTCTACCATTGGGGCCACGGTGGGCTGGGCGCCCCTTCCCACGCCGCTGCCCAGATCCACGAGGACTCGAGTGGGCCGGACGGAGCCCCCCCAGCAGATGCTCCAGTGTTCTTGCGGAGAAAGTGCGCTAAGCGCCTGCCTGTTGCGGCAGAGTGGAAGGCTCCCCAGAGGCTAGCAGGATGCCCTGACCTGCCCCTCCTATCGCCCCCAGCTGGCTGGGGATGATGGGAGGGGGAGTCGTGCCATCAGGGGTTATTTATCTTCTATCATTTTTGACAATACTGCATTAGTTTAAAAAATCCCTCTCTATATATTGCTTTTCTCTCAAATACCATTTCAGAAGAATCCAAATTGGATCAAAACTAAAGGAAGATAACTTGGCATGTTTCCTTACCTGTAATTTGCAACCACAAATCCATAAGGAAATGTTTCATAAATGCTATATAAAACAAGAACTAAAAGGAACAAGCAAACAACCACTGTTAACTTTCACCTAACAATACGGCTGCTTTGGGCTTCTAGAAAAACAGTGTCTGACACAAATTGGACCAATACACAGGAACAAAATAAAATATAGATTGTTTAATAATTAACAATCAGGGCCAGACCAAGACACTGTACTGCTTGAAGTGAAGTTGCTAATAATGTTTCCACCCACTCAAGTCATGCTACAGACCACCAGCCAAGTTATTCTGGCATATGTGGCAGAAAATCAGTCAAAAACCTCTTCCCATCCCTGTTATGGAGAAAAAGGGGTGGAGGGTGAGGAGCTAGTCATTTCCTGACCTATTCTTCAAACCTAAATCTGCTCTCAAAGCTACCACCTTATTTTAGCTAATAGCAGATCAACCCTCAAAGCAATGTATGCTAGTTTTTAAAATGCTCTTGAGCTCCAGGTGTGAGGAGGCGGTGGATTTTGTGTTAATTCAACCACTGTGTAGTTAAAGTTTCAGCTTTAAATTTGCATATGGATCACAATGTTTGTATACTGTATATGACTATTGAAGTTCTTTGGGCCTCTATCATTTGGTGAGGCATGAATGTCACGTGATAGAGAAGCATGTCAATATATTTCATATCAGCTTAAATGTTGTCTCTCCTCAAATTCTCTGGAAATTTGCTCATGCAAGAACCCCTGGCTGTAGATTAAATTCAGCAGCTACATAGGAATGTTTATCTCCTTTTTCTAGGAAACATCCATTTGTTTTACTGTTGTTCACCATCCTCCTCAAGTTTTTTTAGGTTGCTTTTGCTTAGGTAGAAACTTTCAAATTCACCTTGACATTCCTCGTTGATGAAATTGCCAAATAAGTATTGGGTAAAAATCTACTTCGGCATCCTGCCAGTTCATTTAATTAAGCATTTAATAATAATATGCATATACTTTCCAAATGCTGATATTGGACTTATGACAATGAAATTTCATCCTCTTGTGTAGTCTTGAGTTCAGCAGGTTGTAACTATGTGTTATTTGATCTAAGCAGGTCTACCAGATGTATTGAGTTACACCACCATAATCTCTGACCATTGGCCTGAATAGATACAGCTGATGAGATCTGCAGTCCATAACATCTTAGGATATCAAACTCCAGTGTGCCTTAGTTAGACCTTGTCCTATATTTCTAGTCTTGCCATATTGTCAAAGTTTGATAATATGGCAAGACTAGAAATATAGGACCAATTGGCAGCAGGGCAAGGTCTGGGTCAAAGTTCCCTTTGACAGTCAATATATATGCGTATTTCCAGTCTCACCCTATTGCCAAAGGGAACCTTGACTCAGACCTTGTGGGTGATTGCGAGTCTTTTTATATAAACAGTAATCTGTTTAAGCAGGGGTACCCAAACTTTTTGGCACGAGGGACCAGTTTCGTGGAAGACAATTTTTCCACGGACTGGGGGGCGGGGTTTGCAGGCAGGAGCCAATCACGTAGAATGGGGGGGTTTGCAAGTGGGAGCCAATCGCACAGACCGGGGGCGGGGTTTGCAAGCAGGAACCAATCACGTGGACAAGGGGGCGGGGTTTGCAGACGGGAGCCAATCAAGCGGGGCGGGGGGAATATTACATAAGACCCTGTCCCGTTTTGCCATCCCAATGTCCTGTTTTTGCCTCAAGGAAATATGGTCAGCCTATGGTTAAGGCATTAGGCTAGAAACCGGTAGACCATGAGTTCTAGTCCCGCCTTAGGCACAAAGCCAGCTGGGTGACTTTAGCCCAGTCACAGAGTAGGAAGAGTATTGACCCCTTTGAGCTTTGGAGTTCGAGATGTTCAAAGAACAGAATACCACAGACAGTCAAGAAAACAAACTGATGGATCATTGAATAAATCAACCCAGAATTCTCATGAGGCACAAATGGCAAGGCTCAAATTATCCTACTTTGGACACATTATACAAAGACCTATGTAGCTCTCTGGAGAAGGCTGTAATGCTGGGAAAGGTGGAAGGAAAAAGAAGAAGAGGATGATCAGCAGCAAGGTGGATGGACTCAGTTACAGTGGCGATGAGCGCACCATTGGGAGACCTGAAAGAACAGATTAGGGGTAGATCATCCTGGAAAAAAATCTATCTATGGGGTTGCTAGGAGTTGAAAATGACTTGATGGCACATAATCAAAAGAGGGAAGGCTAAGAACAGGCTTGAGTGGATTCCTTTAGCTTTATTTCTCTTCTCTCCCACTAAATGTCACCAGCCTACTGGAAAACACCTACCAGTCCTTCTGCTTAATGTGGGATGAAGATGAGGCTGAAGAGGAGTTGAGTTTTGACAGGTGGTAAGATCAGCAAGTTTAGTCATCTGTCCAAGATTGCACTGGTTTTGAGCAAATGTTTTGCAAAGGGACATTTAAAATGAGCCTTTCAGCTAATATCAGCTGAACCTTAGGTCCCTTTTGGGTTTAGCACTATTTCATAAGAGCACTAAAGTCACATTCAGAAGCAGCCCAAACAAGAGCTGACAGGTACATGGAGACTTGTGCCATAAGCAGCACAGTTCCTGCTTCAACTGTGAACCTTTCTCCCCACCCCCACCCCGATCATCACTGATAGCTGCTGTTCAAGATATTCATTGGCGATCACTCGTAGCCGAGTAAGATTGTCTTCCAAAGGTAAAATTAAAATTCCAAAGGTAAAATGTTCAAGATAATCCAGCTGTTCAACATAAGCCAAGATGGGGATAAACTAAAAAATCTGATGGGTTTGAGAGAGAGCCAAATTTGATAGAAGCAGATTCTCCCGTTGCCCAATGCTAAATAGCTCTTGAAGATAGTGCTGCAACTAGGGGGGGCAACCAGGGCATGTGCCCCGGACATCGCACTGGGGGGGGGGGCGCCAAAATGACAAAATAGTATTTCCTGGCACGATCGCCAATAGGGCACAGCATGCAATGGTGGGGGACTGGCCCCGCCAGCGGTGATTGGCTTTGGGGCAGCATGGAGACAGGCTGGCTGGCCCACCTCCTGCCCTGAGGAGGCCGAGTGGCTCTCACACCGCTCACCATTGGCCGAGGCCACAGCCAATCTGCGTCTGCTGAGCACAGCCCTCAATCCCAGCCTGTCTCTGCGCAGGCGCACCCCAGCAACTGAGCTGAGCGCTTCTGCAGAGGCGCCTCTTCCCGCCCCCCGCACTTGATTCACTGGCGCTCACCGTGGAGGGAGGGAGGCACAGGGTGGTCCCACTGCTCCGATACTCCAGGGGCACTGCCGCCATTGCCCGGAGCAGCCCCCGAGCTGCTGGGATGCACGGTGCGCCAGCAGGGGCACTCCCGGGGGGAAGGCGGTGTTTCACAGCCATGCCAGGGCTGCCCCTGGCACCCTTCCCTGCCCCATCCGTGCCAGCCGGCAGGAGCCCCAGTGCCCCTGGGAATGGGGAGGGTCCCCTTCCTCCCCCACATCCTGCCACACTGCTGTTCCCCAAGGGGGACGAGGGACTTAACCCTGCAGAGGGGTGCGGAATCCATGGGGGGGGGGGGGGCGCGGAATCCATGTTTGCCCCGGGTGACACAGACCCTAGTTGCGGGCCTGCTTGAAGACAGTGCCCAGAGACCATCGAAGGAGAAGGCCCACACTAGTCTAAAATGGCCAGCATATGCCAGGCTGATCTCACCCAACTCCCAGAGGTCACCAGGCTACAACACCAACCTAATGCTTGTTGACACATGACAAATTACATCCATGTTAAAAATGCTGTGGTTGTTGTCTCCTTAAAGGGGAAGATACTAAAACTGGAGTAGCTAAGAGCAGCTTTATGTTGAGTTGCAGATGAGATGAAGGCAACCTCACATAAGCAAATATTTCTCCTGTCTTGGAATCATTTGTTCAAAAAGGCAAGTGCCTAATCTTAATGTTACCTTTATGAGATGTGTTCCACGGGACTTGTACAAATTTGTCAAAATATTACTTTAAAACTGTGTACTGAATAAAGGAGTTCATGTTTATTTTGCCAGATATCACAAATAGGTCAGCTTGTGGAAAGTAATTAACAGGAATCTGAACCATTTGCACTTTCACGCTTGTTCTCTATGAACAAGTAAGATTTTAGTTAATGGGATTCTTTGCTGGGGGTAGGATGGTGGGTAAATAGGCATGCAGACACATATAACTATTTGAAATGGTGCAGTCCACAAGAAACCTTTACCAATCAATTTGGATAGCTTCCAAAAAATGGCACTTGGATGATAAATCTAAGCCTCTGCAATTTGTCAGCTGGTTAATCATCAGCTGTGCACTCACACTTAATAAAATCATACAAGCTGTGCCTTGGTATAGTTCACTTCAGTACCACATATGTGCTAATCGGCATTTGAGCCAAGAGAACCAGATGGCATTGACCAACTGGTGTGATAGTATTAGCTGAACATACAAGGAGCCATGCGGTCCTCACGAAACACGATACTCCACAGTGCTCAGAGGCATTTCATTCATTCACTTGTTCCAAATACCCTTGTCAGCACATAAAACCATTCCATCCAGATCATTGATATAAACACCGTCTCTCCAATTCACCCTAGAAAGGATATTGACACAGTCTCTAATGTCTTGATACTTCCTGATGAACTAACACCTAAACAATAAAAACAATAAAAAAGCAGGCCAAATATATATATTTTGTTCCTTACAATTACAGTAAGGAACAAAAAGAAACTAGCATTCACTCTGAAGGTCATAGGTAACTTTAGTAATGTAATTTCTAGTATGGGAGTACCTCTACTGATGCTTATGACCTCTGTCCACAGGTTTAAATTCATTTGCAAGAGGACCCAGAACTACCCTCACATATTCATGCTTTCTTCGATGCCCTTTGAAGATACTGTAGTTCAAGAACTTGTGGATATGCAGAGGAATTTGCTCAGCACCTGTTGGATAAAATTGCTCAGATTTGCTCGCAGTTGGACACCGGCCTTCTTACAAGTCCAGAGGAGATGCCTGAGGTGGAGTTATCTGGGAATGGTTATCTGGGAATGGTTTGAACCTGTTGGACCTGAGTAAGTGGACAGGATCCTTCAGTCTGTGAGCTCAGCCACCTGCTCTTTAGATCCATGCCACTCCTGGCTTGTGAAAGCGGCGCGCGGGTGTCGTGTGAGTGGGTTCTGATGGTGGTTAATTCTTCTTTGAGTGAAGGGGTTGTTCCTTTTCCTCTTAAAGAGGCTTTGATTCGCCCCATCCTCAAGAAGCCATCACTAGACCCCACCATTCTGGACAACTTTTGTCCAGTATCTAACATCCCCTTTTTGGGGAAGGTAGTTGAGAAGGTGGTTGGGCAAAGCTCCAGATGACCTTAGATGAAGTGGATTATCTGGATCCTTTTCAGTCAGGAATCAGACCCGGGTTTCAGATGGAAATGGCATTGGTCATGCTTTTGGATGATCTCTGGCATGGGCAGGATGGGGACTGTGGATATAAATACAAATAAATAAATCCTACCAATAAACTGGTATTGCTAGGAAATGTGTTTGTGTGTATGCATGTGTTTGTGTGTATGCATGTGTATGTGTATGTGTATGTGTATCTATCTCTATCTCTATCTCTATCTCTATCTCTATCTCTATCTCTATCTCTATCTCTATCTCTATCTCTATCATCTCTATCTCTATCTCTATCTCTATCTCTATCATCTCTATCTCTATCTCTATCTCTATCTATATCTCTATCTCTATCTCTATCATCATCTCTATCATCTCTCTATTATGGAAGACCACTGCATAGGTTTTCCTGCAGACACTTTAGGTTTAGACTGCTGCTTGTTTGCTAAGTGATACAGCAGTGGAAAGAAGAACTTTTTTCAATGTTATCCTTAGAACAAGTCAATAGAGATAGTTTGGCTCTTTGTGACCGGAAAACAAAAAACTTTGTAAGTTTTTTGGCAACAGCACAGAAGTGTTTTGTCATTGCGCTCTCTCTCTCTCTCTCTCTCTCTCTATATATATATATATATATATATATATATATATAGAGAGAGAGAGAGAGAGAGAGAGAGTTTATATATATATATATATAAACACACACACAACACACACACACACTTCCCAGCCCTGTATTTTCTGGTAGTTCAATCCAACTGCTTAGTCCAATGTTACTTAGCTTTTTTTCTTCAGCCAAATTTGGTTACATGCTTCCACTTGCTGTGGCTGTTTATGTTAAACATATACCAATGCCCTAAACTGTATTAAAGGGTAACCATTGCAATTTTTATCATAGTGTGAGATTTTAATTGAGTTTTAATTGGGTAATTGGTGCATGCTTCTTTTATATTGTTTTGTATGCCACCCAAATTTTTTCAATTGGGCAGTATAAAAATTACTGTAATAAATGTATAAAATCAATAATTTGGGAGCTATTCAGCTTTCTGAATAAAGAATCAAGTAATGTCAGTCCTAGAGGGTAGACCAAATTAAGAAACGAAAGCCATACTGTATAGGTCTAAAACTACTGTTATTTAAACAGCTATAGTAACAAAAACTTGCTAGTCTGAATGTGCTTTCCTCACACATTCATGTGAATTTGGGAGGGGCCTGTCTGAGAGGTTTTCTCAAGTTAGTTTCTTAGAATGGACTTAAGCCATGCTTGTCTGATAGTTGCCTTGATAACAGATCTTCCCACTGGCCTTCAAGGTCATTCTTTACGACCTCTACAGGTAATAAGCCGCCCAGAGTCCCCCGTTTAGGGGAGATGGGCGGTCATATAAATTTAAATAATAAATAAACAATTCCAAATAAAATTGGAGGGCCTACCATATCAGTCTGAACTTCAAGAGCTGGGGATCCTGGAGATAAAAAGAGGGAAGACACAATAGAAAATGGGAAAGATAATCAGGCTGGAACACACTGATTTCCAATTTATCCATATTCAACCATGAATATAGTAGAAGGACATCCAAGATGATATGTAAATAAGATATTCCATCAGGGTTGATATATCATCATCGTCATCACAATCAGTCACAAGATTGATAGACTTCAGTATCATCAATGTTAACAATGATAGTGAATGCTTGATCATAAATCAGGGCACCCAAGAAAAAGGTAAAAAGGGTAAACAAAATAGGCCCAGGATTGATTGCTGAGGGTTAGGGTTACTAAGAGGAAATTCCCAGGACTGAAACCACTAAGCAAACTGTAAAAAAAAAAGAGAAGACAAAAGAGACTCAAATCTATCAAGAGCACAGCAAAGGATGTCCAGGGACTGTAACCTAGGCAGCAGTATCTGGTGGTTAGGTGTGAAATTGTCCATATAAGGATGTTGTAGCAACCACTGAAGCAGTAGAAAACCATTCTTTCTATGAAGTATTTGGAAAGTTACAAAAAGTTAAAATAAAGAAGTCTGAGTTTTCTTGCTTCCTCCACCTCTATCTCCTTTTTTTGTGGGAGAGGATTTTTTTATGTCAGGGGATAGAGAACCTATAGACCTCCAGCGATCCCAGCCTATATGGCCAATAGTAAGAAGTGCTTGGAGTTGCAATATAGCAACTTCTGAAGGGCTTTATTATTTATTTTATTTTTATTAGTCCAATTTATTCCCCGCCCATCTCCCATGCAAGGGACTCTGGGCGGGTTACAACAATTAAAAATTGAAAAACTATACAATTTAAAAATATCTAAAATACAACCAATATAATGAATAAAATCCAAAGATGGATAGGGAATCGTAGCACAGATCCTATTGCTACGGGGCCAACCAACCCCAGGAGGCACTATCGCCTCTGTTGTCCCAGGCCTGGTGGCATAGCCAGGTCTTAAGGGCCTTCCAAAAGGCCAGAAGTGAAGGGGCCAGTCTCACCTCTGGGGGCAAGATGTTCCATAAGGCGGGCGCTATCGCAGAGAAGGCACGCCTCCTGGACCCCGCTAGATGGAATTCTCTTGTTGAGAGGGTCCGGAGCATGCCCTCCCTGCATGCACGGGTGGGGCAGGCCGACGTTATCGGGACGAGACGGTCCCTCAGGTATCCTGGCCCTATGCCATATAGGGCTTCAAAGGTAATCACCAACACCTTGAATTGGACCCGGAAGCAAACTGGCAACCAATGCAGCTCGCGAAGCAGAGGTGTTACATGTGCCGATCTCCTGGCACCCATAACTGCTCGCGCCGCCACATTCTGTACCAGCTGAAGCTTCCGGATACTCTTCAAGGGTAGCGCCATGTACAGTGTGTTACAGTAGTCTATACGGGAGATGACAAGGGCATGAGTGAGGGCCTCCCGATCCAGGAAAGGGCATAACTGGCGCACAACTCGCAGCTGTGCAAAGGCTCTCCTGGCCACGACTGCCACCTGCTCTTCGAGCAGGAGTCGCGAGTCCAGGAGGACCCCCAGGTTCCGCACTGGATTTGAGTGAGGTAGTGCAACCCCATCCAGAACCAAAGATGACAACTTCCCGGATCTAGGGGGGCCATCAATCCACAGCAACTCCGTCTTACCAGGGTTCAGTTGAAGCCTGTTGTTCCCCATCCAGACCCCCACAGCCTCCAGACACTGAGATAAGGCATCAACCGCATCACCTACTTCACCCGGAATGGAGATGTACTGTATAACTGGGTATCATCAGCGTATTGGTGATACCTCATCCCATGGTGACGGATGATCTCGCCCAGTGGCTTCATGTAGATGTTGAATAGGAGAGGAGAGAGAACCGACCCCTGCGGCACTCTGCAAGTCAGGGGTCGCGGGTCAGCCCTTTCCTCCCCTATCAACACCGACTGAGAACGGCCCCGGAGGAAGGAGGCGAACCAGCACAAAACTATGCCACCTGCCCCCAACTCCGAGCCACCCCAAAAGTATACCGTGGTCGATGGTATCGAAAGCCGCTGAGAGATCTAAGAGAGCCAGGATGGACGCACTCCCTCCATCCCGTTCTCGCCAGAGATCATCCATAAGCGCGACCAATGCGGTCTCCGTCCCATATCCCGGCCTGAAACCTGACTGGAAGGGGTCTAGATAATCCGTTTCTTCCAGAATCCTCTGGAGTTGCCACGCCACCACCTTCTCAACCACCTTTCCCAAAAAGGGAAGGTGGGAGACTGGGCAAAAATTGCCCAGGATAGTAGGGTCCAGGGATGGCTTCTTGAGGAGGGGGTGCACCAGCGCCTCCTTGAAGGCCTCCAGGAACACTCCCTCACTCAAGGACAAATTAATCATCATCTGGACTCAACCACATGTCACCTCACTGGCTGATTTCACCAGCCAGGAGGGACATGGGTCAAGCTGGAATGTGGTGGCGTTCACAGTCCGGAGGATCCTGTCTACTTCATCAGGCGCAACAGGATCAAACTGTTCCCAGATAACATGGTAAGTACGAGCCCCTGGCATCTCCGCAGATCCTGTCTCACGCTTGGAGTCCAACTTGGAATGAATCTGAGCGATTTTGTTCTGCAGGCTTCCTCCCACAGTTTCCATATTAGGTTTGTCATCGTTTAATTTATCTCATGTCAGGTACACACGCACATAAAATACACTTCTGTTGTTGTTTTTGTTGTTCTTGTTGTTTTTGTTGTTATTGTTTCTATGAAATTCTGGTGGTCAGCATGCTACTACTGCTTCTCTCTAATTTCAGATGAGAGCAACTAAGATAGGACACAGCCTTGTCTTCAGCAATTTCTTTGGGATATCTATATTATAAGGCAGAACTTTCCAGGTCCTAGTGCCTGCCTTGTGCCTTGCTGCCTCCAAACCTGCTGTGATTCCATGCAGGTCCTAGTGCCTGCCTTGTGCCTTGCTGTCTCCAAACCTGCTGTGATTCCGCGCAGGTCCTAGTGCCTGCCTTGTGCCTTGCTGCCTCCAAGCCTGCTGTGATTCTGCGCAGGTCCTAGTGCCTGCCTTGTGCCTTGCTGCCTCCAAGTCTGCTGTGATTCCGCGCAGGTCCTAGTGCCTGCCTTGTGCCTTGCTGCCTCCAAACCTGCTGTGATTCCGCGCAGGTCCTAGTGCCTGTCTTGTGCCTTGCTGCCTCCAAACCTGCTGTGATTCCGCGCAGGTCCTAGTGCCTGCCTTGTGCCTTGCTGCCTCCAAACCTGCTGTGATTCCGCGCAGGTCCTAGTGCCTGTCTTGTGCCTTGCTGCCTCCAAACCTGCTGTGATTCCGCGCAGGTCCTAGTGCCTGCCTTGTGCCTTGCTGCCTCCAAACCTGCTGTGATTCCGCGCAGGTCCTAGTGCCTGCCTTGTGCCTTGCTGCCTCCAAACCTGCTGTGATTCTGTGCAGGTCCTAGTGCCTGCCTTGTGTCTTGCTGCCTCCAAACCTGCTGTGATTCCGCGCAGGTCCTATTGCCTGCCTTGTGCCCTGCTGTAAGAGTGTGTCGTGGAATGATTCCATGCTGTAAGAGTGTGTCGCAAAATGATACATGTCTAAAAAGTGTGTCACCAACAGGAAAAGTTTGGAAAGCTCTGTTATAAGGTATCCCTCATAATTAAAATTGACCAGAGAATCCATTTAGCAAAGATGGATATATTTCTGCCTCTTCCCTGTCTGAGTTCCTCCTGTCATCAGTTTTAATAGTTTCAGGATGATGCAGCAGAAGTTGCTGATTCTGATATTGTCTTTCAAGATTAGAAATGTGTTCAGTCCATTTGTTCAGAAGCAGCAATGAATTGGCAGTCCTCCATTACAGCAGATTATCATAGGTCCTTCTTAATATACAGGCTCTTCTACTCTACACAGATAAACTGTTTGCAAAAGCAATTGAGCAATATCTTTTCTTTATGCCTGTATCAATTCCCTGCTGCAGATTTTCAGCGTGATTAATAGTGGGTCAAAAATGGTCCATCAAATATGCTGAACCAAGCTTCTTCCCTCCTGCTTTCTTTTCTAATGATAAGGAATGATGCACAGGGTGTGCAAACCACTGAGAGAATGATGTATCTGTGAAGGCCAAATAAAATAAAAACTAATTTCATTTCTGCTAGAGTGGACTAAAACAATGCTGTGCCAAAGGCCAGTTACAAGGAGGAGAAGATCTAAATATGACTGATGGATCAAAGTACCAAGAGTCAGGACCTGGACTTCCATGTTCAAGAACTGCCTGAGTACAGCTACATTCCTCTAAACTTTCTTCTAAATTGTAACAATATTCCATGACAAGATTAATGAAAACTATCTGGTCAGAGTCCAACACTTTTAGGCTATAAAATAGGAGGGAAAGAAGAGCTCTCTGTAAGGTGGGTGTGCGTAGTGTGTAAGAGGTTCTCCACTCTATAAGTTGCTGTTTTTGACTGTTCTTTGTCTGCTACTCTCTTTCTGTCTTTTCCACACTGGAATAAAAAAACTAGAAATTGCTAATTTAAATAGCCTCTCTGCTCACATAACATTGGGAAAATCTTGTTGATCAACAATGAGTACCTCCAATGAGTTGTCCTGGAACTGAGAAATGTGTTAAAAGGACCCCTTATTAAAGCTTTGAGTCAGTAAACCTATGCAATTGTTGTACTGTACAGTGTTTCCTTCTGTGGTGATTGTACCCTCTGGGGACACAGGATCTTGAGAGGGAAGGGGAAGAAGGGAAATGTGTGCCACCTCCTTTTATGTCTCCAGTGTCCTACTTGTGATTGCCAATCAGTATCTCTCTTGATGAGAACATCAAGCTTTTGGATGCGTTCATGGCTTCTATTCAAATTCAGGCAAGCATAATAGAAGCTCCTTCAATCTCAGAATCATGGAAAATATCACTTGGCCTGCTGAATCTAATCCATTCAGCTCAGATGAAAGCTTTACTGATAAGTGTCTATCCAGCATCTGCTTGAACCCATCTAGTAAAGGGAGCATCCTTCACTAACTGGTTCCACTTTTGAACTGCTTTACTCTTAGGAACTTTTTCCTAATGTTCAGCCAAAACTTAAGAGCATTATGATTCCATGTCCTGCACTTTGGGGTGATAGAGAACAAGTGTTGGCTTTTTTCTTTCCTGTGGTACTGCTTCAGGAATTTAAAGAATGCTATTAGTGCTGCCTGTCCCATGAAGAGTTTGCCAATTTGCTCTAGTGGTTAAGGTGCTGGGCTAGAAACCAGGAGTCTGTGAGTTCTAGTCCCGCCTTAGGCATGAAAGCCGGCTGGGTGATCTTGGGCCAGTTATTCTCTCTCAGCCCAATTCACCTCACAGGGTTGTTGTTGTGTGGAAAATAGGAGGAGGAAATAGTATTAGGTATGTTTGCCGCCTTGAGTTTTTTATAAAAATAATAAAGGCGGGATAGAAAATAAATAAAATAAATAAATAAATGAAGTTGCACAGGATAGGCATGCTCCAGGTGCCCCTTTTAAAGCAGTGTCATCCAATGGGACCTAGGAGGCACCTACCTTTTGAAATGAGCTACACACACACACACACACACACACACACACACACACACACACACATCTTGTTAGCCTTCCATAAAGCTGTGAAGACTTGATTCTTCTCCAAGATGGCAAAGGAACATGTTCTGTTGCGAGAGTGAGTGTTTGTTATACCCAGCCTTGGTTAAGTGTTTGATTGTGACTTGTTGTATTGGTCCATTTTGTATTTATTTTTAATTTTATCGCTTTTGATTTTTCATCAGCCTACACGACCCAGAGTCACAAATTGTGTGTAGGGCAGCCTTATAAATTCTATATATATATATTGCATTGCATTGCATTGCATTATATTCCTCCAATTCTTTTTTTCTCTTCTTAAAGTTAAATGTATCCAGTTGACTCCATCTTTCTTTCTTCACAGGACTTTGTTTCCTATCCCCTAATTATTTTCATTGCCCTTCTCTCTGCTTGTTCCCTTTGCTTTGAATCCTCCTTAAAGTGTCATTCCCAGAACTGTATACAGTACTCAAACTGGGTCAGATCAATACAGAATAGAGTGGAATTCTTCCTTCCTGTGATTTGGAAACCATACTTCTGTGGATGCAATAGAAATACTTGCCTTTTCCACTCAGTAGAGCAAGATAGCAGGTCTGTGCAAAACCTTAAAGGAGAACTTTACTTTGATGAAATGCCCCTTTGATGTGACTCAGTGAATCAGCGTCTCCTTCTAGGCACCACATCAGAGCTGCTGCATTGCATCGAATCGGTTGCTTCACTCTCATATGATGGAGCAAAGTGAAATGCCTGAGCAAATGAAGCCGTTCGGCTCTGAGATGGTATGTGGGAGTGACCTTGAGAGACAGGAGGAAGACCCGTAGCCAGGGTATTGGTCTGATAAGAGGCAGCTCAGTCTGCAGGTGGGGGGAAAGCATGGGAAGCATCTGAGAAATACTTCCCTCTTGCAAGATTCTGTTTAATGTAACCTTGCAACAAAGATAATGCTGATGCTCCTGGTTGTGCTTCTTGTCTACACTACCTTGAAGGACCAACATCAGTCAGGTCTTCCTCCTGCCTCCCAAGGTTCCCACATAACATCACAGGCTCAGTGCTTTTGATCGGAGGCACTATTTAGTAGTTTGTAGAGTTGATGCTATTTGCAACTTACAAACAAATCAGGTACAGTGACCATATTTTCTTTGAAAAAATAAAGGACAAATGTGAAAAGGGGGGAAATCTGAAAGAGGTTCATAAGGATAAATAATAATAATAATAATAATAATAATAATAATAATAATAATAATAGTTTATAACTTTGCTTCACAAAGGAAAATTCATGAGCAAAACCAAGACAATAAATAATTAAATTAAATAAATCTAAAGAACAGCTTTCTGAAATAAAGGACGTATGGTCACTGTACTTATAGATATAGATTAGCTATGGGAGGTTTTAATAAATTATGGCTGTCATATATTGAAATACAAAAAAAAAAAATAGCATATATATGTGTTTCCATGACATGTTCTGGGTGGAGGAGTTAGTCCTCTTTAGTTTTCTTTTCTTTTTTTCATAATGTTGTGTATTTTTTGTTGTTTTTGTTGTTTTGTGCTCAATGAATAAGAACAATAAAAGTTTGTAAACACTTAGTATGGAAGAAAGTGAAAGAGACAGGTATTAAACTCTGAGTATTTAGTATAAAATGCTTGACTCTGAACACGTTTTGTATGTACAGTAGAGGATTATTGGCAGGATCTGAGTGTTTTCATGTTTTATTACTGTATGTCAAGCAAATTAACAGAAAAAGAAATGCATACAGATAACAGCGTTAACAATATGCCATAACTTCAAAATAAAAGAAAATAATAATAATAATAATAATAATAATAATAATAATAATAATAATAGCCTGGAAAATTATTTCATTAAAAAAATTTCCAAGAAAGTGGCTAAATTAACCTGAAATATTCATTCTTGCCTCTTAGTTGAAAAAAAGTCTAATGGAAATGTTGAAAGACAATATGTACTGTAACTGCAATACACTGTAGTAAGTAGAAGTATTCTTCCAGTGTCATGAAATGATTATTTTGACCATCCCTGATAGATATTATTTACTTATTTGTTAAGCTTATATCACACTTTTACCAGGAGCTCAAGGCAGCCAAAACCATTTCATCCTCCAGCTTTTCCACATAGCATCAACCCTGTGAGGTTGGGGTATGAGAAAGTCACCTGGTGACCTTTCCTGGCTACGGGAGGATTTATTCATAAGTCTCCCCACCCTAGTCAACCCCCTAACTACTCCCCCACACTGCTTCTACCTGATGTATTAATAGGCCACCAGGCATCCAACTTTAACAGCTACAGTATATGGATCTGTAAAACATGTTCCTTTTTGGCCAGTACAGATTTTATGTAATTTGCTTGCTTTTTTTTTTCATTAGATCATAGAGATTGACACATTTCTTCATAATTGGGACATAAAAGCATGAAAAAAATGCATTTAAACAGCAACAACAAACCTGAATGCATGAAAAAGCAGACACCTGGCAGATTCACAAATTGTGGCAATCTTTGCCGGAGCCATTGTGCTACAGTGATTCAGGTATCGGTTTAGCAGCGGAGATACCTAGGTTCAAGTCTACTCTTGGCCCTGGAATCTCATTGGAGGACTTTGGGCCAATCATTCTCTTTCAGTCCAGCCTACCTCATAGGGTCATTGCATGATGATAAAATGAAGATCCTTATATAAACTTCCAGGACACCCTGGATAAAAGGTGAGATACAATCTAATAAATAAATAAAACATTGATTGTCAGTTTTTCTGCCTGTGGGTAGAAGCGCAGCAGAGCTGTTTTGCCTGTGTCAAACATAGCTAGGAACACCAAGGGAATAAGCAAACCAACTCATTGAATTGTAAATGCATGATAGCTTGTGAGATAAAAAATGTGATGCCCAAATAAGGTTGCTCATGTGGAAGACAAAACTTGTTCCTTTTATTGAAATGACATGGAGAGAGATTAATCAAAGGAATAAGAGATGATGAGATCAAGGTTTTGCTTCAATTATTACGGGTGATGCGATATTACCCAAAAATGAAAGATAGGGTCTGGAATTTGAAAAGAGGAAGATAATCAAGTCAAGAAAAGGCAATTAATGTAATATTAATTACAGAACCTTCTTTTGAAAAACCTGATTGTTGTAAGCAATCAACTTGCCCTAGGGCAGCTCTTAAAACCAAGTCCTGTTGAATAAGAATGCTTCATTTCTGAGAGAAAGATTCTGATAATACCGTATGCCTAGAAATTTCTAGACTCTTAAATTGGAAAGGCATTCTTTGCATATATTCAGAGGTAATGGTAGCATTTTTTTCTGTTTTGTCTTCCAGTACCCTTAATACTTTCATAGCAAATGGCATGCCATAGTTACAGTCAGCATCATAGGCTGGCTCATATTAGCTTTAACTTTTATTTTGTAAAATCCACCAATTGTCCGCACTCTTTAATAGTAAACAAAAACATAAAACATTCCCACGAAGGTCTGGTTTGTCTATTTTAATTCCAATTTATTCAAAAGCACAAAAAATTCACCAAAAACAATATTTCAAAATAACTATCCCATAGTAGTAGACTGGCTATTGCAACCTCCTGAAGTCTATGGGCTGCTCTCACATGTGATGAACCACTTAGAACTAACTAAACTGGCCACTGAATCTCCCTTGACAGGAAGTGATGTTATAAAACCTCCTGTTTGAGTTGAGGCTTGTTCTAGGAGCAAGATCATCCAGGACTCTATGTTCTTTATTGATTTTGGGCCTTTTCTTTTGGCTGGCTCTTTGACACATGCATGACTATTATGTTGTTACCTCAACTCCTGGTTCCTAGCAATTGACTCACTGTAAACTACAGGCTGTGGTCCAGCCCAATGTAGAATTTCCATACTCTAGTAGCTGTTCTTTGATTTCCAATTCCAAAGCTAGACTTCAGTTCCAAAAATGTAGAGTCTAGATTTATTCACTTATTTATTTATAAATATTTAATGACCTCCCATCTTAAATACATAACTCTGGACAGCTAACAACCGGTTTACAAGAAGAACAATATAAAAAGAACCCTCTTAAGAAACAAAGTTAAAATAAAGAAAATAAAAACAAAAGAAAACCAAGTCCCATATAGGAAATTCACAAAACAGATGCATGCATATTGGGCTTCCCTAACATCCTGGATGAAAAGCCTTCCTGAAGGTCAAGAGAGTTTGGGTCCTCTGAAACTTGGTGGTGGTGGGGAAGCTGTTCCATAGGGCAGGTACTATGGCAAAGAAGGTATGCCCAGCACCTTAACCATTAGACCAAATGTTAGAAACATTTACACTTGTATTATGGCCCTGAAGCCATGTTGTATTTCCTAGAAGAATTTTGTTGACTTTCTTACTCTTCCTTTCTCACAGGCCTACAGGCCTTGATAAATAGCTATGCCCATAGAAACAAGATAAGGTATACATTCCAAGGATAGCTTTTTCAGAGAAAAGATATTGTTTAATAACGGTCAAGGGGCCCTAGCAAGGATGGAAGGAAGTCCCTTATATGGAGTGATATAAATATGGAGTGAAGGAAGGACATTCCTAATAGGGAATGAGGTTAAGATGGAGTATGGGTAACTGAGTAAGGGGGTGGTATTTCTAAAGGAGGAGTTGAATGGAGTCTATATAATGTGCTGTAAGGAGGGGGTCCTGCGCGGCTGCCCACCTAACAGCTTGCTGTCATCACTTTTGCTCTTGGGTGAAAAATAAAGAACTTAATTTCATGCAACTGCCTGTTTCTTTGGTCCCGGCTCAGAAACGAACCTGGTAAGGAAAAATAAAAAAAAAATCTAACAATAGTTTTCTTCTTTTGGTGAAACATACAGTATACTAGCAAAATGTAACTCCCTTGTAATAACTCTTCCCAGCAGCTAAGTATATGGTAGAAATGACTCTTCATTATTCACCACTCAGACCTGAAAAAAAATAACAATTCCCATTATTCATGTTAATGTCATTTTAAAAAGGCATTCCCTCAGCTCTGAGCTGTCAAAATAGCAACAGTGACTCATATTATATGGCATTCCTTATTTTAACTGTCTGTATCCTGACTTTTAAGAGGAAATCCCCAGCAAGCCACTTTCAAAAACATGTGATATCATCTATAAAACACCATCAATTTAAAATAGAATAACCTAAAATTTATTCAGAAAAGGTTTCGCAGAATAATTTTTCGTAAAGGTGTGCGTATGAACTCCCAAAGACTCAACTTTGAGGTGGGTTCAAGAAATATATGCAGAATAATCAGGGATCTTTTAATTTGGAGTCCTACGCTGAGAAAGGACTTGGACTTAGATGTATTTTCTTTATTAGGGAGCAGCAACTATTCCTCACTTTAGCCATTCAAAATGAGAAATGTCAAAGTAGTTAATAATCAGGATGTACCAAGGCATTAAAAAAAACCCTCCATGATTTCAACAAAGATTTTTAAAAGGCAAATCACAACAATGCATATAAGACAGGAGTTCTCAGACTGTGCCATGCCATGACCCCCTAAAGTTTCAAACAGACCAACCTTTTTCATCACCTTGATCTCATGAAGTCAGGAATCTGCTCAAAATTATACAATTTGACTAAAGTAAAATTGAAACCCTTGATAAATGGGGTGGTTCTTAAATGTAAGATTGACAGGGAAAAAAAAGTTTATATGCAGAATTCTCTTTGATCTGGGTGGCATTTCCTGATAACAAAAGGTTAGAAAATTTGGCCGTGGTTGCTTTATTAAGAGATTTGAAGACATGCAGAGAAATAGTTTGATTTCCCTGCAGAGTGTAAATGATGGTGCTTAGAGAACTTTTTTCCTTTATTTTTCCATTCTTTTTTAATATTACTGATGTGGTACATAGATAATTAAAACAATGTTAAAGATATTACTTACTAGTTAAGAGGCATCAGCTGCAATGTGAAATTAATGGCCTGGCTTCTGCTTAGAATTGGGTTAATGTAATGAATTTTTCTGTGCCCAGAGTTCTGCTGAACTAAACATGTATATCTACACTTAAAAAATTGGGAGAAAGTTTTATCTATAATAAAGTCTTATTAAAATGAAGTCAATAGAAGTTAAATGCTCCATTAGGTGTTTTAGTCCCAGTGTTTTAAATACAATTAGAGTACCATCAAGCCAAAAGCTCACACATTTTCCTTCTCTGCCTGGACAAGCTGCAATACTGTTAGGGCTTTGGCTTTGCCTGTGCATGCAAAGCTTGATCTTTGTCAAATGTTCTCTATCCTAAAAACATTACAATTCATGAGCAACGTTTGGAAGAGTTCTGGAGGCTGCACCCGAGATTTCGGGGGAAGGTGGAACCAGTCCTGGGTCCACAAACGGTACATCTCCATACTAGAATATACTTAGTGTGTCCTGGTACAATCAGTGATATAGAGGAGAGGCAGAATATCACCCCCCAAATAATGCATGTGGTTAACAAGCCCAATAATGGAAGTAGCCACTTCCATTATTGGGCTTGTTAACCACATGCATTATTTACCACATGCATTATATCAAAACAGGAGAGTAATGGAGTAATGGAGCTAGTGGCGTTCTCATTCTATCCCAGTGCCTGGAGGCTGTGTGGGTTTGGATGGGGAGGAACCATCTCTGATTCAATCCTACCAAGACTGAGTGGGTGTGGGTGTTTGGGCTGCCCAGATCTGGGGATATTCCATCTTTGACCTTGGATGAGGTAGCATGTCCCCTTTCAAGGTTGGTACGCAATCTCGGAGACTTCTTGGACTCACAGGTCCTGCTTGAGGAGCAGGTGCCAGCTGTGGTTAGGAAGGCCTTTGCACAACTCCATCTGTTGTGCCAGTTGCACCCTTTTCTAAATCGGGGGTTTAGCTTACAACTCTGGCATTTCCAGAAGATCTCCCACTCCAGTTCTGACTAGGTTAACCCTGCTTAGGTTCCAATGTTTCAGACCAGACTGGCTAGGTTCTGCAACCTACTGAAACCTCAAATAAATTTTTATTTTTTATTATATTTATTTATTTTTATCCTGCCTTTATTATTTTTTATAAATAACTCAAGGCGACGAACATACCTAATACTCCTTCCTCCTATATGCAACAGTTACTGAATTGAACTGATCCATGTGTTTTTGAGACACTTCAAAACATTGAGAGAAATGATGTGGTGGGTGAAGGTATATAAAATGTATAGATTTTTTAAAAACATCATGAATTTACCCATTCCTTCTCTATAACCATCCTATTTGGAAATCTATGGTTTACACTTCCTTCTAACCTTTAAAGATTCTGCTGAACAATAGAGGCATAAAAATTCAGCACCCCTGGACAAATTACATATTTTGATGAATCCTTAAATAAACAGAACCTGACATAACCTTGGTATGTACAAAGTTAAGTATATCTTTCTGAAAAAGTGAATGCATGCTTACTGATTTGTCACCCAGCCCCATTCTTTCTCCTGTAGTCCTTATGCATTTGTTTTATTTAGCACCTCACTCAAAAAGAATAGTAGTGTGCTTTTTTGCCACAATAGTGTGCTTTTTTCCCACAATACTAACTTTATCTTGACTATTAATTGCATTACTGAGGAGTAGATGAGTACTAATGGAGGAATGATGATGTATATATAGCAGAGAAAGGGAACGGTACAGGAACAGAACATATTTTTGCATGCAAAGACCCCAGATTCCATTTTGGGGAAGTTTTACATTTTCTCATTTTTGTTTATTCATGTGGTTATTTATGGACTTCCCAAAGGGACTCAAGTCAATGTAACAGGAGTCAATACAAATAATAGTCAAGAAATCAAACCTATCCTAACAAACTAAGGCATACCAATACCATCAACACATTTATGCCTGGTGGAACAAGACATTTTTGGAGGCCAACAGGTAAGGCAAACAGTTTGCCTCCTTAACTTGGGAGGCAAACTGTTTCAAAGGATGGCTCAGCCACTGAGATGGCACATCACTAAACCTTCACCCTTTCAGCTCCCATTAGTTGTAAAGAGAAAGATTAGACCAATCATATACTGTCTTATGTGGTCAATATAAATAAAACACCATACAGCATATACACTGTGTAAAATATAGAGATTCCCCCCTCCAAAGGTGGTGGTGGAAGTCACATAAACCCTTGTACATCATAGCATCCATATCTCTGCTCTGACAGCTTAAGGGAAGGTGGACTTTCTATACCACTTCGATAGGCTCCCATGTGATGGGGACTTTCAACATTCTTTCTCTCAAAGATCTTAACCCTCTCATATAATTACCCCTGCTATGACAGAGATGGGTTTGCAGTGCATGCTGGAGAGTACCACTTAGAAATTCAACACCAATGTGCATAAACATTGGCTTTCTTTTCTATTGTCCCTGACAGTGCACCAAGTGAAAGTATTGGCTGACAACTATTAAAGTCCAATTGATAGCATCCGGGTAACATCACTTGCAAAACTGCTCTCATTTTTCAGAACAGGAATGTGAAGGCTTCCTATATGCATGTTTCCCCCCTCCATGTGTTGTCACTGAAACTGCCCTTTGTCTAGTTGTCTTCCTGCTGTTGCTGCTGAGTTAAGACATGCTATACTCAACTTATAAGTGTGACCAGTCAGCCAGGAATTTATAAACTAAACTGGATAACAACAGTAGGGCTCAGTGAAAAATAAGTTTGGCTCACATTTTAATGTACCTTTATCTCATTTTTCACTTTGTGACTCATCTGTTTTCCTCACAATGGCCATTTCTCTGAAATTATGATGTAATTTGCCAAATGAAAAAACTCCAAAGCCTCTGCATATTAATGAAAATTATGTATGAGACAAATGATGAAAACTACATACCACTTACAACAAACATACAACATTGCTTGTAAACTCTTTAGCAGCAAACTTATATATTAGGAGAGAAATATGTAAAGCACAATGCCCATGAGTTTTCACACATTTTTTTAAAAATCTCAAATTGTTAAAGAGATGGATAAAGTTATACTGAAGATTGGAAAAATGACAAACAGAGAAAACAAAAAATTCCCTAAGTACAATATTCCATCCTTCCCTCCTGCTGGGTTATTCTTTTTTCTTCTCCAGTTGATGTTAAATGGCTTATGTTATGTTCATGGACCACCCTAATAGAAATATTGCAAAGGGACTTTTGTAGAAGGATGCATTTTAGGATGAGAGGAGTTTTTTTCCCCTCTCTCCATCCATGGAGACTATAAGCAAGACATAATGAGTCCTTGAGCAAAGGAGAAGAGAAGATGAGAGAAGGTTTCAAGTTTTGCACATCATCTTCAGGGCCCAAGGGTCAGATGCTGTTTTAATTTGTCCAGATTCTCAGAGGTGAAAAGGTAACTCATATGCACAATTTCAATCTCGTTCTCACAATGTAATGGTATGTGGGAATGACCTTGGAAGACAGATGGAAGAGCCGCATCGGTCAGATAAGAGGCAGCTGAGCCCACAGAAGGAATGGGAGTGTGGCAAACATCTCAGAAGGGACTTTCCCTAGATTCTTGGACTATATAGGCAAACGGGGGAGAAATGTACATTCAGACTTGCAAGATTCTGTTAATGTAACCTTACAATAAAGTTATAGCTAGTACTTCTAGGTGTATTTCTTGTCTGGACTACCTCACAAAGTACTCACAGGAATTCCACCCATTTGGGATATTAAATATAACATACCACTTTATGTTTGTGGCAAATTAACGGGATGAGAAAGAGCTATGTTCCATTCCCATTTTGAGAATGGGGTTATCAAATTTACATTTCATGGAAAAATATGCCAGAATTTTGTTATCCTTTGATGATGGTCCCTTTCAAAATTTAGGAAGCAGCTCCTGAAAAATAAAGTGCAGAGATGTAACAGTGTAGTGGTGCAGGTGTTTCAATCTTTTGACCCTGGAGGAACCCTTGAAATAGTTGTCAGGCCTCAGGGAACCCCTGCCCATTCAGGCTCCAATATAGTCCAGAAGTTACAAAATTATTATATTTTTTTCATGTGTAGACCTGTATATATGCATTAATAGTGTTCTTATACTAAAAATAATGAAACTTACATGTTTAATGTGAAGTTTCCCGAACTTGAAATAATTTTTTAAATAAACCGTGATCTCCCAGGGAACCCCTACTGACCTCTTGCGGAACCCTAGTTGAGAAACCCTGTTCTAGGCTGTCCTCAGCCATGAAACTCGCTGGGTGACTTTGGACTACTTAGTCTCAGGCCAACCTACCTCAAAGGGTGATTATGGGAAAAAGAAAAGAAGAGGATTGAGAGCTAATGAGAGCCAGTATGTTCTACTGGTTAAGGCAATGGGCTAGAAACCAGAAAACTGTGAGTTCTAGTCCCACCTTAGGCATGAAAGCCGGCTGGGTGACCTTGGGCCAGTCCCTCTCTCTTAGCCCAAATCACCTCACAGGGTTGTTGTTGTGGGGAAAATAGGAGGAGGAAGGAGTATGAGGTATGTTCCCCAGCTTGAGTTATTTATAAAAATAATAAAGGGATAGAAAATAAATAAAAAATAAAATAAAAATAATGTATGTCATCTTGAATAGCTGAATGGCATGTGGGATGTCAAACTCACAACTAAATAAATCAATAAATAACACACACACACTTATTAGGAGTAAAGTAAGACAATCTAGAAGAGTTGATGAAGATATTTTTTTAAGTGTTGAAATGTGAGATAATAATATGAACACTGAAAAATGAGGAAGCAAGAAATAACGAAATAAGGAACAGATTGTCCATCCACAATAGCTGTGAGCAATAATACTTGATACAGTACCATACTTTTCATAAGCATTATAGTAAATTAAAATTTGAATTTAAACAGTGCTGGATTAGATTAGGAAAGTACTTTTTATAAGTACTTGTAAATAGGCAGATCAAAATACCTTTTCTTTAAGTCCTTGAAAAAGATTACACTTTTCATTTACATATAAACCAATGTGCAACTGGCGCTTCTGTTGGAATGATTGTTATTTTAAAATATGAAGCTGTAAAATATTTTACGGTCTCAAGCAGAAATAAATTTCAAATATTGAAATGCAAGTCATTTCACTTTATTGATCAAATGATAGATGGCGTATTCTCTCAGCTTTTTAAAAAGGTAGAGATAGAATGAAAACACATTATAAACAATGGGCTAGATTTTATGTGTTGGTAGATGGTTTCATAAATGGGATGATCTGTGAGTCTCAATTTTCCAGCTAGAGTAAACAAAGAGGGGAAATGCTGTGGTTTTTCTTTTAGCTAGACTGGTTGAAAGGAAGACTGGAGCCTTTTTTAGATGTTAACAAGAGAACTCATTGGGATGTACTTGCCAGGAGAAATACTTCTTAATGGTCCTCTATTCTAAATTTTATATACTGTATTTTCCGGCGTATAAGACGACTGGGCGTATAAGACGACCCCCAACTTTTCCAGTTAAAATATAGAGTTTGGGATATACTGCCGTATAAGACTACCCCTCTTCAAAACCTGCAGCTTGCTCCGCCCCGGGGTGGAAAATATCCACGCCAATCAGCTGTGTGGTGGGGAAGCGGAGTAGAAAGTAAAAAACTGCAGGGAGAAAACAGGGAAGCGGAGTAGAAAGCAAATACCGTAGTAATGCGAAGCACAGCAGCGCGGTGTGTGTGTGTGAAGGAGAATATTGGGGGGAGGGGTGAGAAAGCTTTAACGATTTAAAGAAAGCTTTAATTACCTGGGCAAGGCAGAGGGGTGAATACATTTCCAAGCTTTAGCGGAACAAACCATGAAGGAGGAGGAGGAGGAGGAGGAGGGTGATGGGGGGAAGTTTGAAAAAGCAGATCCAAGCGCAAAAGTTACTGAGTGAGTATTGAGCAACTCCACTTCCCCACACAGCTGATCCCTGGCGCACAGCTGATCGGCGCCAAGATTTTCCACCCGGGCCCTCCCCCCCAATACATCTCCAAGCTTTAGCAGAACAAACCATGAAGGAGGAGGAGGAAGAGGGTGGTGGTGATGATGGGGGGAGGTTTGAAAAAGCAGATCCAAGCGCAAAAGTTACTGAGTCATTTCAGCCTCCCTCCCTCTTGCTCTCTTTCCCTGGTGATGGATCAGTGCGGGGGGGTCCCTCCCTCCGCTCCCTCCCTCCGCTCCCTCCCTCCGCTCCCTCCCTCCACTCCCTCCCTCTGCTCCCTCCCTTGCCGTTTCCTCCCTTCCCTCCCGACCCCCCCCCCGCACGGATCCATCACCAGGGAAAGAGAGCGAGAGGGAGGGAGGCTGAAATGACTCAGTAACTTTTGCGCTTGGATCTGCTTTTTCAAACCTCCCCCCATCATTACCACCACCCTCTTCTTCCTCCTCCTTCATGGTCTGTTCTGCTAAAGCTTGGAGATGTATTGGGGGGGGAGGGCCTGGGTGGAAAATCTCGGCGCCGATCAGCTGTGCACCAGGGATCAGCTGTGCGCGGGGAAGTGGAGTTGCACCCGCCCTATAAGACGACACCCGGCGTATAAGATGACCCCCGACTTTTGAGAAGATTTTCCTGGGTTAAAAAGTCGTCTTATATGCCGGAAAATACGGTATTAAGATCCATATTAAATAAGTTAAGGATATAATTGGTCCATGTATATCTACTATGTCTTTTTTTTTACTAAGTATCTATAAAGGAAGAACATTGGCAAGGAAGAACATATTTTTTAATTTAAATAATTTATAATTCATAAATTATATTTATATATAATTTATCCTCTGCTCCTATCAGGATGCCAGTATGGATTGCACTCATGCTCCATTTTATTCCCAATTCAGAGAGAGCTACTAATGTCATGAGTACCACTGTGGCAAACATTTCTTTTTATTATTTTTAAAAGAAAATAAAATGTGACATTTTAAAAAACAAAGAAATATTGCAATCCTGGGTTTTCTTTGGAATTGTATCCCAGAAAAATGGCAAACCTATGTTGATGGCAAGCTTCTGGGAAAAATGAAGAGCCTAGAATGAGTTTTTCTGACAGATTATAGTCAGCATGGCAGCCATTTTGTAAACAAACATACTGTGGCATCCATTTTACGAAAATTCCCATGCCATGCTTCCCCCACACTCCAAATGTAACCACAAGGTCCAAGAGGTTGCTGAATCCCTAAGAAAAGGGGGAAAAATAGAAATAGTTTTCTTCCACACAGGAAGAAAACTTTTGGATCACGGATGGAGTTTGACAGACAAAGCATATAAAGCACAAGCCCATTAATAAGAAAATGACAGGCAAGTGGGAATAATTTTCGCAACACAGACTGACGTTTCCAATCAGATAATAAAACCACCAAATTGAGTAGTATGAATTTTATGGAGTCTTTACTCATGCTTTATGGAATGGGGCTGTAAAGGAAGACAATTATTCCCTTTGTAGATACATGTACAAGACTTAACAGAATGTGCAAACTATCGTACAATATCCTTAATTTATTTATTTATTTATTTGATTTATCACCGCCCAACTCCCTCAAAAGGACTCTGGGCAGTTTACAATCCAAATATAAAGTTAAATTAAACATTAAAATGAACAATTTAAAAATACAATAAATATAATAAAATCAAGATGGTAGTATCTTCTTAAAACATTGGAAAGGGCAATTCAAGGACCATCCTAAGGTATTAGCCATCCCCAAGAGTATATACTCTTCTTCCCGCCCCAGGCCTGTTGGCAGAGCCAAGTCTTGAATTTTTTCTAATTTTCCAGAAGTTTTTTCCAGAAGTCCAGGAGCGAGGGGGACTGTCTTAATTCTGGGGGAAGAATATTCCACAGAGCAGGCACTACTGCAGAGAAGGAACACTTCCGTGACCCCGTTAGATGGAATTCTTTGATTGATGGGTTCCGTAGCATGCCTTCCCTGCATGACCAAATGGGATGGGACGATGTAATGGGGATAAGACGGTCCCTTAGGTACCCTGGTCCCATGCCATGAAGGGCTTTAAAGGTCATAACCAACACCTTGAATTGGACCCAGAAGCAAACTGGAACCCAGTGCAGCTCGCGTAACAACGGTGTTACATGTGTCCGATAAGGGACTTCCAAGATTGTCAGTGCGGCCACATTCTGGATCAGCTGAAGCTTCCGGATACTCTTCAAGGGTAGCCCCATGTAGAGTGCATTACAGTAGTCTATATGTGACATGAGGTGACTGTTTGAAGGGCCTCTCGTTCCAGGAAAGGTCGTAACTGGTGCACAACATGAAGTTGTGCAAAGGCCCTCCTGGCCACGACTTCCACCTGCTCTTTGAGCAGGAGTCGCAAGTCCAAGAGGACCCCCAAGTTACGCACCGGGTCTGTCTAGGGCAGTGCCACCCCATCCGGAACTAAAGATGGCAATTTCCTAGATATCGAGGAGCCATTAATCCACAGCCACTCCATCTTACTAGGGTTCAGTCGAAGCCTGTTTTTCCCCATCCAGGCCCCTACAGCCCCAAGGTACTTGGACAGGGTAGAAACTGCATCACTTACTTAATTTCACATGCTAGCAAAATAATGCTTAGGATCATCCAATGAAAATTAGTGCCCTACATGGAAAAAGATATGCCAGATGTTCAAGCTCGCTTTAGAAAAGGTCGAGGAACATGAGACATTATTGCTGATGCATGCTGGATAATTGAAAAAGCCAAAGAATTTCAAAAATAATTTACTATGTGCTTCATTGATTGTAGAAAGGCCTACAGTTGTGTCAGTCACATCAAGCTGTGGAAACTGCTCAGAAAAATGGGAATCCCAGAATATCTCACTGTCCTCATGAGAAACTTATATACAGGTTAGGAAACCACAGTACAGACAGAGCATGGTAAAACAGACTGGCTCCAGGTTGGCAAAGGAGTGAGACAAGTCTGTATACCAGAGCTTTCCAAACTGTGTGTCGGGACACGTTAGTGTGTTGGCTGCAGTGTCTGGGTGTGTCGCAGCTGCTGCTGCCTCCGAGCCTTGCCAGGATTCTGCACAGGTCCTAGTGCCTGCCTTGTGCCTTGCTGCCTCCAAACCTGCTGTGATTCCGCGCAGATCCTAGTGCCTGCCTTGTGCCCTGCTGTAAGAATGTGTCACGAAATGATGCCCTGCTGTAAGAGTGTGTTGAGAAATGATGCATGTCTAAAAAGTGTGTCACCAACGTGAAAAGTTTGGAAAGCTCTGCTGTATACTCAACTTCAACCTAGATGCTAAATATATATTAAGGGAAGCTGGATTGGTAGAAGATGAGCGTGGTTTTAAAATTGAAGGAAGAAACATCAATAACTTTTGTTATGCTGATGACACTACCATGATAGTTGAAAATGCAAAGGATCTGGGCTTCCGGTGGGAATGGCAGGCTGAACGGCTGTGCCCACTGCTTCAGCTGGTGGAGCTGACAACGCGGTAACTTTTTTTGGGGATCAGGCAGGTTTTCCTGAAGCCCAGAAAGGTTCCCCGGATCAAGGAGAATACCTGGAGAATTCCCATCAGTCCCATCAGTCCTCCGGATGGCTGCTTGCAACCAGAAGATCGCAAACAGCATTTCGCGCTCGACTGGTAAGAGGAGCCAGGAGGCTAGGATGTCACAATTTCTAAGCCACGCTGTAGCCCTAAAGGGACACTAAGACCAGCCACCCCATTTCTAAATCACCAATTTGTATTTTTTTTAAGTATATGTACCCCAAGAGAGGCTTTCTACAGTGAGGAGAAGCTGGTTTCTTGCTGCTTAACTTTATTTTTGGGATTACTTTTTTTAAAAAATATTCTTTTAAGTTTTGGATTTTGTTTTCTTTCCAAAGGAAATTACAAAGATTGAGAGTAAACAATTGTCTTCCTGTTATTATTTTTGTATTAAACTTGAACATATTAGCATTTTCCTACATGTTGAATCGCCTGATTTGAACCTTCAGCTTTCTGTTTTCACTTTCCCTTGAGAAAAGTCTGCTATTTCACTCTCACTTTAAGTAAACACACTCCGGAACTCTTTTTATTATTTTTTTATTTTTATCCCGCCTTCATTATTTTTATAAATAACTCAAGGTGGCAAACATACCTAATACTCCTTCCTCCTCCTATTTTCCCCACAACAACAACCCTGTGAGGTGAGTTGGGCTGAGAGAGAGTTAGTGGCCCAAGGTCACCTTAGGCTTTCATGCCTAAGGTGGGACTAGAACTCACAGCCTCTGTTCAACTTTCGCTGGTTAAGCTCCTAGGGGGTGCCATAAAGGGAGACATGGAGGATTTCAAACAGATTTTTTCTGACTTTCACCAGGATTTTAAACAGATTTCTTCTAACTTTTATCAAACTTTTATGCAAGATATCCAGAGACATCATGCTCTGATATCTCTAAGATTCTATTATGCCACCCCACTCCGCAGGGAGGCAGGACCTATTCGATTGGTCCACCCCCAGCAACTTATGGACCCAATGAGGTTTCAGAGGGAGCTGGGGGTAATACCCGATGATCTGCTGCACGGTCCAGCGGAGGCACTGGCCGCAACCTGGAATAGGGAGGCAGCCAGAACCTTGGACAGGACCGATGCAACCTCTCCAGCCCCATTTGACCTGTGACTCCCCGTGGTATACAGAGGAGTTGAGGGTCTTGAAGAGGGTGAAGAGACCTCTAGAGCACTGGAGAAAGACGAAGGTGGAATCGGACAGAACACAATCTAGAGCTGCTATTAAGGCCTACCTTGTGGTAAGAGCAGTGAAACGTGAATATTTGTCTGCTCTTATTGCATCCACAAAATGCCGTCCGACGGCCCTGTTCAAGATTACTCGATCTCTCTTGGGTAGGGTGGATCTGACCACCCACCTGCAGGGCCATGCAGAAGAATTTTCCGAGCATCTGCAGAATAAAATTGCTCGGATTTGGTCTACGTTGGACTCCATGCGTGAAATGCAGTCTGGGGAGATGCCGGGAGAGTGGTCTTGCCCTATTATCTGGGAACGATTTGATCCTGTTGGACCTAAGGAAGTGGACAGGATCCTCTGAATTGTTAATTCCACCACATGCTATTTAGATCCCTGCCCTTCCTGGCTGGTAAAATCGGCCAGGGAGGTGACATGTGGATGGGTCCAGGCAATGATTAATACATCCTTGTCAGAGGGGGTGTTTCCAATTGCCTTCAACGAGGCATTGGTACACCCCCTCCTCAAGAAGCCATCCCTGGACCCTACCATTCTGGACAGTTTTCATCCAGTCTCCCACCTTCCCTTTTTGGGAAAGGTGGTTGAGAAAGTGGTGGCATTGCAACTTCAGAGGACCCTGGATGAAGCGGATTATCTAGACCAGGGGTCGGCAAACTTTTTTTGCCGGGAGCCATTTTGACATGCTCGTGCACATTTTGAAGTGCTCGAGAGCCAGGGGGCGGGGTTTGCGGGCGGGGGCCAATCGCGTGGAAGGGGGCGGGGTTTGCTGGCGGGAGCCAATCGCATGGAAGGGGGCGGGTTTTGCAGGCAGGAGCCAATCGCGTGGAAGGGGGCGGGGGAGGTTTGGAAGAAGAAGGGAAAGAGAGGCTCGACTTCTCCAGTCGCTTCTCTTCTGGAGCTGCTCACGCCCCCAGTGCAGGCAAAGTAAAGCTGGTGGGGAATCCAGCGCGGGAGCAGGGTTTGCGGGCGGGAGCCAATTGCGCACACTTAGGGCTGTGGGGTGGAAATGTGCTGCTTTTGCACGGAGAAAAAGAGTAAGCAGAGCAGCAATGAAGAGGTTAAGGCAGGGCTTTCCAAACTTTTGCCGTTGGCGACACACCAACGGCCAGCCCACAAAAACCTGGAAGCACCGGCGGCGGTGCTTCCAGGTTGTCGCTGCGGTGGCAACGGCTGCCCCTTCGAAAGGGCAGGCTCCGGGGACCCCGAAAATGCCCTCAGTTCTGGCAGGGAGGCAAAAGCCTCCTCCCCGCACGCACACGCTGCCCTGGAGCCGGGGTGGAAATTCTCCCCGCAGAACAGTTGAGCGCCGCTTGCGCGCAGCCTCCCTGCCTAAACTGAGGGCATTTTTGGGGTCTGTTCTGCGGGGAGAATTTCTACCCCGGCTCCAGGGCAACGTGTGCATGTGGGGAGGGGAGGCTTTTGCCTCCCTGCCTCAACTGAGGGCATGCTGCCGCTGTCCCTTCGAAAGGGCAGGCTCTGGGGACCCCGATAATGCCCTCGGTTCTGGCAGGGAGGCAAAAGCCTCCCCTCCCCACATTCACACGCTGCCCTGGAGCCGGGGTAGAAATTCTCCCCACAGAACAGCTGAGCGCCGCTTGGGTGCAGCCTCCCTGCCTAAACTGAGGGCATTTTCAGGGTCCCCGGAGCCTGCCCTTTTGAAGGGGCAGCACTGCTGCTGCTGCTGCTGCTGCCCCTTCAAAAGGGCAGGCTCCGGGGACCCCGAAAATGCCCTCGGTTCTGGCAGGGAGGCAAAAGCCTCCCCTCCCAACATTCACACGCTGCCCTGGAGCCGGGGTAGAAATTCTCCCCACAGAACAGCTGAGCGCCGCTTGCACGCAGCCTCCCTGCCTAAACTGAGGGCAGGCTGCCGGGCTTCCTGGCGCACAGCTGATCGATGCGGTGGGGGGGGACGGGGTGGAAATTCTCTGTGCTGATCAGCTGTGCCCCGGTAAGCCCCGCAGCATGCGCGCGCAATTTTTGCCTCCCTGCTGGAACCGAGGGCATTTTCGGGGTCCCCAGAGCCTGCTCTTCCAAAGGGGAAGCAGCAGCAGTGGCGTCCTGGAACCCGGAAGCACTGATGGCCCACCACCGCCGCTGCCCCTTCGAAAGGGCAGACTCCGGGGACCCCGAAAATGCCCTCAGTTCCGGCAGGGAGGCAAAAATCACGCATGCAGGCTGCCGGGCTTCCCGACGCACAGCTGATTGGCGCAGAGAATTTCCACTCCGGGTGGCCTGGCAGTGCGCGCGCACGCGATTTTCACCTCCCTGCCAGAACCGAGGGCATTTTCATCAGCGCTTCCGGCTTGTCACGCGACACACTTGGGGGCCCCCGGTGACACAGTATTGTGTCGCGACACACAGTTTGGAAAGCCCTGGGTTAAGGCAATGGGCAAGTGCCCGTCGTCAAGATGGCTGCCGGAGACGGAGGCTTCCAAACTCTCGCGAGACTGTGTGAAGCCCGTCCCCGGAGGAAAAAGAGAGGCTGGGCCTAGGTTGCCAGGGGTATGCCCACAGCAACGCACACCATGCCCGCTGCCGCGCCTGCCCCGCCACACTCGCTACCGCGCCTGCCCCCGCCACGCCCGCTATGCCTGCCTGCCAAAGAGCCACACTCAAGGGGCCAAAGAGCCGCATTTGGCTCGCGAGCCGCCATTTCCGACCCTTGATCTAGACCCTTTCCAGTCAGGTTTCAGGCCGGGATATGGGACGGAGACTGCATTGGTCGCGCTTATGGATGATCTCTGGCGGGAGCAGGATGGAGGTAGTGCATCCATCCTGGCTCTCTTGGATCTCTCAGCCGCTTTCGATACCATATCGTATCCTTTTGGGGTGGCTTAGGGAGTTTGGGGTGGGCAGCGTAGTTTTATGCTGGTTCACCTCCTTCCTCCGGGGCCGTTCTCAGTCAGTGGTGGTAGGGGAGGAGAGATCCAGCCCGCGACTGTGTGGGGTGCCGCAGGGTTCGGTTCCCTCTCCTGTCCTATTCAACATCTACATGAAACCGCTGGGCAAGGTCATCCGACACCATGGAATGAGGTATCATCAGTATGCTGATGATACTCAACTGTATATCTCCATCCCAGGTGAAGTAAGTGATGCAGTGACCACCCTGTCCCAGTGCCTGGGGGATGTGAGGGCCTGGATGGGGAACAACAGGCTTCAGTTGAACCCTGGAAAGACCGAGTGGCTGTGGATTGATGGCTTAGCATCTTCTGGGAAATTATCATCTTTAGTTCTCGATGGGGTAGCACTGCCCCATTCAGAACCGGTGCGGAACTTGGGGGTCCTTCTAGACTTACGACTCCTGCTTGAAGAGCAGGTGGCAGTCGTGGCTAGGAGGGCTTTTGCACAGCTTCGGCTGGTGCGCCAGTTATGCCCATTCCTGGATCGCGACGCCCTCCGAACAGTCACTCATGCTGTCATCATCTCCCATGTAGATTATTGCACTGCGCTCTACATGGGGCTACCCTTGAAGACTATCCGGAAGCTACAAATGGTGCAGAATGCGGCTGCGCAAGCAATTTTGGGTGCACCAAGATCTGCACATATAACACCTTTGCTCCGCGAGCTGCATTGGGTGCCAGTTTGCTTCCGGGTACAATTCAAGGTGTTGGTTATCATCTTTAAAGCTCTACATGGCATGGGGCCAGAATACCTGAGGGACCGTCTTATCCCCATGTTATCAACCCGCCCCACCCGATCATTCAGAGAGGGCCTGCTACGAGCCCCGTCAATTAGAGAGTGTCATCTGATGGGGTCTAGGAGACGGGCCTTCTCTGTGGTGGCACCTACATTATGGAACACCTTGCTCCCAGAGTTGAGACGGATCCCCTCCCTCCTGACCTTTAGGAAAGAACTGAAGACCTGGTTCTGCCGCCTGGCATGGGAAGGAGGAAATGATAGTTCCTCATGGGGGTGGTTAATCCCTTAATTCTATAATGTCCTTTCTGTTACTAATGCTACCTCCCATCTTGATTTTATAACTATTTATTTATTATATTGACTGTATAAATTGCTGTTTTATATTTTATATTTTATTTTAATCTATTTTATTGTGAACCGCCCAGAGGTCCCCGTTGGGGGAGATGGGCAGTCATATAAATTAAATAATAAAATAATAATAATAATAATAATTGTGGAAAATATGAGATCTAAAATGTGCCATCAGGTTGGGGATGTGGTGGATGAAACTGAGGAATTTAAGAGCGATAGAAAGGTATTTTTTATGACTCAGATTGGGATTTTTATTGAGATGCTGGATGAAGATTGGATAATGGAGTTGGAGAAATCTAAGGGAGAGAGTGATCTGCAAGCCATAAGTAAAATTGATCTCCTGGTAGAATGCCATGAAAAGAACCTGGAATCTTTACCCCCAGAATCACACAGAATACAAAGTGCAATGTGCCCAGAGGCTCTCTACACAAAACCATAAAAAATTAAACAAACAAACAAACGCTGTTGTGGGTCTTCCGGGCTGTGTGGCCGTGTTCTGGAAGTTGTGGTTCCTAACGTTTCGCCAGTAGCTGTGGCTGGCATCTTCAGAGGGCAGGAGCACAGATAGAAGCAAAATCTCTGTGCCCAGGTAGAGTGGCAATGTTCTATTTATAGAGCTAAATTATAGGAGATTAGGTGGGGTTTTTTGTTGTGTTGAAATGTTAACGAGTGGCTGATGAGCGTGATTAGCATGTTCATTGTGAGAAGTATTCCCATGACCTGGTGGTTGGACTGAGTTCGTTGACCTTTTGCAGGCTGTGTTTTTCAGGACTGGTAGCCAGGTTTTGCTAATTTTTAAACTTTCTTCTTTTTTATTGTAACTGTGCTGGTGTTTGTGAATTTCAATGGCTTCTCTGTATAATCTGGTGTAGTGGCTTTTGGTGTTGTCCAGTATTTCTGTGTTTTCAAATAGGATTTTGTGTCCCGTTTGCTTGAGAGCATGTTCAGCTACTGAAGATTTTTCCGGTTGTTGTAGTCTGCAGTGTCTTTCATGTTCTTTTATCCTGGTGTAAATGCTTCGTTTTGTGCACAGATAGAAGCAAAATCTCCTGCCCTCTGAAGATGCTGGCCACAAATGCTGGCGAAACGTTAGGAACCACAACTTCCAGAACACGGCCACACAGCCCGGAAGACCCACAACAGCCATTGAACTCCGGCCGTGAAAGCCTTCGACAAAACAAACAAACATTCCAGGACTGTTGAAAAATATGTAAATGTAAGCAAGATTTCCTCTTTTCACTGAATCAGAATAGATCTACCTAGTAAGTAGAGGAACTATGTCACCTCATAACTGAATGAGAGAAAATGAATCATTTTACATGGGGTTCAACAAGGTCTCTCTCTCATCAGTGACATTTAGAGTAGCTCTGAGGCTGGGCTGGGCTGGGAGAAAGGCGTAGGCTTGTCGGGATGAGTCTCTGTTGTCTGCATCTGAGGTTAAAACGTAGGTGGTTTCTATAGTCTGCCACCTTTCTTGCTGTCTTCTCGAATTTCCTTACCAACTTCAGGGTTTCATCCCCAAAATGTATGGCAATATGTCTATGAAGGTTCTCAGTCATCCAGGTGGAATTGTCTGTAGCTTGAATCATGTCAACTGGATTTCTATTTTCTTAGTGGAAACGTTTCACTCCTTATCCAAGGAGCTTCTTCAGTCTGAGTAAAGTTAGTAAGGGAATCCTTAAATATGTTTCTAGGCTGGCTGTGTGACCTTGCACCTGGGGCTAGGTCATGGTTATTTTGAGATGTTTGCCTACGCCTGCAATCTACAGTTAAGGGTCACAGAGCAGATCAGATCCTGCAGCAGGCACAAAGACATCTTCTAAATGAAAGAATAAGGCAAGTCCACTTCACCATTGATGCCCTGCAATACAATTTTGAAAACCTTCACCAGGAACTCACAGCCACCCTTCCTGACCCAATCCTGGATAGAGTTATTCAGCTTGGCAATAAAGTACAGCTGGCCCAGCATCACAAGACAAAGGAGAGGCAAACTAAGAAATTTGACATTCTTCTTTCTCGCAGCAAGCAGAAACAAGGAACTGGAGAAACCGCTGGGAGGAACAACAACAACAGGACCACAGAGGACAAAAAGAACATGTGGGTGAAAAATCTCTCAGACAGAGAACTTACCCAACTAGAGAGAGATGTCCTAGCCAAAGGTCTTAATTTTGCCATCACTCCCAAGCAAGTTCCGGTTGTGGAGCTCATTACAGCCACAGAATCTGCCATCCACAACAACCACCTACCTTTTGAAGAAGCAGAACAACTCCGGCTTAAAATATCTGCAGCTCTGTCCAGTGCTCAACCTCCTCCCCCCAACCTTACCGTCCAAGAGAGGAGAGCCCTGACAGCCCTCAGCAAAGATGAAACCATCACCATTTTACCTGCTGACAAAGGAAGATGTACAGTGGTTCTAAACACTGCAGACTACCACAATAAAATTACCTCACTTTTGGAGGATCACCATACATATGAAAAACTGAAAAGAGACCCCACCAACAATTACAAGAAAAAGGCAATAGACAGTTTGAAACAATTGGAACATGATGGCTCCATCGATAGGATTACCTACCACCGTCTGTATCCTGGAGAAGCCATCCCCTGCATCTACGGACTTCCTAAGATCCACAAGGAAGGAACACCCCTCCGACCCATAGTCAGCAGCATCAATTCGGTAACATACAACATTGCCAAACACCTCTCTACCATACTAGCACCTCTAGTTGGACACTCTGAACACCACATCCATAATTCGGAAGAATTTGTTTCCAAAGCAAAGATCCTGAAACTGGATACAGATGAAACTATGGTCTCCTTTGATGTGTCCTCCCTTTTCACCAGCATCCCCACCACTCATGCTCTATCCGCTGTCAGGAAGAGACTAGAAGAGGACAGCACCCTGGAAAGGAGAAGCCATCTCAACCCAAACCAGATCTGCCATCTTCTGGACCTGTGTCTTAACACCACTTATTTCACATACAGAGGTGACTTTTACAGACAAAAACACGGCTGTGCCATGGGTTCTCCTGTGTCACCCATTGTGGCCAATTTATACATGGAAGAAGTGGAGAAGAAAGCACTCAACACATTCCAGGGAACGGTGCCCACCCACTGGTTTAGGTATGTGGATGACACCTGGGTCAAAATCAAGGCCCAGGAAGTACAGGCCTTCACGGACCATATAAACACTATAGATGCCAACATTAGCTTCACCAGAGAAGACACCAAGGACAACAGACTGGCATTCCTAGACTGTGAAGTCCTCATTGGGACCGGTGGCAAGCTAGAAATAGGGATCTACAGGAAACCCACACACACAGATCAATACCTGATGTTTGACTCCCACCATCCACTGCAGCACAAACTAGGAGTCATCAGGACATTGTCACACAGAGCAGAAACCATCCCCACCTCCATGGATTCCAAAAAGAATGAAAAGCAGCATCTGAGAACAGCTCTGCAGGCCTGTGGATATCCAAATTGGGCCTTCACCAAATCTAAGTCTACCAGACCTAAAACAGCGACAGATAGGGCTGAGACTCAGAGTAAACGGAAGAACCTGGTCATTCCTTACATGGCTGGCGTGTCTGAAAAGATCAAACGGATATTTGGCAAACACCACATACCTGTATATTTCAAACCCACCAACACACTGAGACAGAGGCTTGTACACCCCAAAGATCAAACTCCAAAACACAAGGAAAGCAATGTAGTGTATGCAATCCAGTGCAGTGAGGAGTGCTCTGAACTCTACATTGGAGAAACCAAACAACCTTTGTACAGGAGGATGGCCCAACACAGGAGAAGTAACACCACAGGACCAGAGTCAGCAGTTTATCTTCATCTAAAGGAAAAAGGACACTCATTTGAGGACATTAATGTTCACATTTTAGACAGAGAAGATAGGTGGTTTGAGAGAGGGGTCAAGGAATCCATTCATGCCAACTTGGAAAATCCTTCCTTGAATAGAGGTGGGGGCCTCAGGCATAACCTTTCCCCTATCTTCCTTCCTGCTTTGTCTTCTGTGCCTAGGAAGATTAAGACCATTTCACAAGCTCAACAGCAGCAGGGTAATCTTAACGATCCTCCTTTAGATGATAAAGGGACTTAGAAACAAACATCTCAAAATAACCATGACCTAGCCCCAGGTGCAAGGTCACACAGCCAGCCTAGAAACATATTTAAGGATTCCCTTACTAACTTTACTCAGACTGAAGAAGCTCCTTGGATAAGGAGTGAAACGTTTCCACTAAGAAAATAGAAATCCAGTTGACATGATTCAAGCTACAGACAAAATGATGAACATGTAATTGCTAAAATGTATAATTTTTATATTGAAATTTGAAACAGAAGAACAAGTAAAAAAATGTATGACAAAGTAGGTTAAAATTTTGGTTATAATATACAGATTGAACAATGGGGAAATACATGGTTGAAAGGATTGAAATTTACACTGTTATAATCTTAAAGAGAATGTTTATAAAATGATGTATTGTTGGTATATGTCACCAGAGAAATTGTCTAGAATGTATAAAGGCACTTCAAATTTATGTTGGAAATGTGAACAACAAGAAGGAACATTTTCTCATGCTTGGTGGACATGTAAAAAAGCTAGAAATTTTTAGATTCAAATACATATGGCGAGATGGACAAGAGGATTTAGTGATGGACTGCATCTGAAAGCTAAACTTTGGTGCTAGGTTTTTAATGTTTGTGGTTTTTAATAGATAAATGGTGATTTGTAAAAATTGTATAATTAATGTATATATATGGTTGTAAGCCGCCTAGAGTCCTCCATTAGGGAGGGGATAGGCGGGGTATAAATACCACAATAAATAAATAAAATAAAAAATATGTATGTATGATGTTGTTTTATTATTGATGTTGTTTTAACTGTTGGTTGGGAGCCGCCCAGAGTTCGATATAAGATGGGCGGCTATATAAATGTTATAAATAAATAAATAAAACACTGATTCAGAGGATTTTAAAGATTAATATACAACTGTGACCTTTTGGGATTGATGGACAAACAGTTGGGGGTGCCATTGGAAGAGCTGAAGGACCAGGTTAGGGACAGATCATCATGGAGAAAATCTATGAGTCAACAATGACTTGATGGCATGTAATGAATCAATTAAAGATAGATGTACTGGATTACATCAACTTTCAAGAGGCATTTATTTATGTATCAAATTTATACACCACCTCACTTCAGAGGCTCTAGGCATTATCAAAAAATCAAAATATAATGCATGTAACAATACAATTTTAAAAAAAATCTGTAACCGGTAGCTAGTAGAGAACACCACTCCACCATCCCAGCTAGTGCAATCATTGTCTATATTAACAAAGGATTTAGACTGGTGCAGTCCAACTCATCCACAAAATTCTGAATACCATCATCCTTTGAACTTCCCAAACCACAAACCTAATTATGATTACCAGTGTGGTACAGGGTAGTTAAGGAATTGGATAGGTCCCAGGTTCAAGTCTGAAATCCACTAAATAGAAATTCACTAGGTAACTTTGTGCCTGCCATTCTGTCTTAGCACAAGAGGGTTGCTGTTGTAGGAAAAAACTAGAGACTGGGGCGCTATATATACCGCTTGGAATTCTTAAAGATGGGAGATAAATCTAACAAACACCGTTAAATACAGGAAGGCAGATCTGCCGCTCAGCATTTGGCAGCTGAATACCCTGCTCTTGTCTTGGAATTCAGTAGATCAACCCTTACAAATATCAGGTACATGCTTTACATTTTTCAGAGCAGAATTTTTGCCTTTCCTGATAAGAGCTCTATGTACATATAACTCGCCCACATTGACTTTTGAGATACATCCAGACCAATTTCAACCATATCAGAGAGCAAAACAGATGACTAGTGGAGTTAAGTGAGTGAAAAAGCAGATAATCCTTTTGTTTGCCTTAGGAGCAGATGCACATGTTCTCCCAAGAATTCTCCTATAGAAGGAAAGATCTGTACAGTAGATTGCCATTTCAGGATGCTAATAACCAGAATAAGCATGATGGAAACATCCAAATAACTATTGCTAAAAATAGCAATTAACAAAAACATGAAACACAATGAGACAGCATTCAGCAAAACAAGGAAGCAAATACAGGCAATGAAGCAGGTAAAAATGCTGTAATCACTGGCACTCTGCCATCCTGTAAGGCCTTCTGAGAAAGCTGTGTCTTGTTTTGACAAAGGAAGGAAAGACAGACATTAGATGAAGTTAATATACACTGCTCAAAAAAATAAAGGGAACACTGAAACAACACAATGTAAGTCCAAGTCAATCACACTTTTGTGAAATCAAACTGTCCACTTAGGTAGCAACACTGATTGACAATCAATTTCACATGCTGTTGTGCACATGGAATAGACAAGAGGTGGAAAGCATAGGCAGTTAGCAAGACAGCCCCAATAAAGGAGTGGATCTGCAGGTGGTGACCACAGACCACTTCTCAGTTCCTATGCTTTCTGGCTGATGGTTTGGTCACTTTTGAATGCTGGCGGTGTTTCCACTCTAGTGGTAGCATGAGACGGAGTCTACAACCCACACAAGTGGCTCAGGTAGTGCAGCTCATCCAGGATGGCACATCAATGCGAGCTGTGGCAAGAAGGTTTGCTGTGTCTGTCAGCGTAGTGTCCAGAGCATGGAGGCGCTACCAGGAGACAGGTCAGTACATCAGGAGATGTGGAGGAGGCCGTAGGAGGGCAACAACCCAGCAGCAGGACTGCTACCTCCACCTTTGTGCAAGGAGGGACAGGAAGAGCACTGCCAGAGCCCTGCAAAATGACCTCCAGTGGGCCACAAATGTGCGGGTGGCTGCTCAAACGGTCAGAAACAGACTCCATGAGGGTGGTATGAGGGCCCGACGTCCACAGGTGGGTGTTGTGCTTACAGCCCAACACCGTGCAGGACGTTTGGCATTTGCCAGAGAACACAAGATTGGCAACTTCGCCACTGGCGCCCTGTGCTCTTCACAGATGAAAGCAGGTTCACACTGAGCACATGTGACAGACGTGACAGGGTCTGGAGATGCCGTGGAGAACGTTCTGCTGCCTGCAACATCCTCCAGCATGACCGGTTTGGCAGTGGGTCAGTAATGGTGTGGGGTGGCATTTCTTTAGGGGGCCGCACAGCCCTCCATGTGCTCGCCAGAGGTAGCCTGACTGCCATTAGGTACCGAGATGAGATCCTCAGACCCCTTGTGAGACCATATGCTGGTGCGGTTGGCCCTGGGTTCCTCCTAATGCAAGACAATGCTAGACCTCATGTGGCTGGAGTGTGCCAGCAGTTCCTGCAAGACGAAGGCATTGATGCTATGGACTGGCCCGCCCGTTCCCCAGACCTGAATCCAATTGAGCACATCTGGGACATCATGTCTCACTCCATCCACCAACGCCACGTTGCACCACAGACTGTCCAGGAGTTGGGGGATGCTTTTGTCCAGGTGTGGGAGGAGATCCCTCAGGAGACCATCCGCCACCTCATCAGGAGCATGCCCAGGCATTGTAGGGAGGTCATACAGGCACGTGGAGGCCACACACACTACTCAGCCTCATTTTGACTTGTTTTAAGGACATTACATCAACGTTGGATCAGCCTGTAGTGTTCTTTTCCACTTTAATTTTTGAGTGTAACTCCACATCCAGACCTCCAGGGGTTGCTTACATTTGATTTCCATTGCTTTTTGTGTGATTTTGTTGTCAGCACATTCAACTATGTAATGAACAAAGTAATTAATACGAATATTTCATTCATTCAGATCTAGGATGTCTTATTTCAGTGTTCCCTTTATTTTTTTGAGCAGCTTACATATTTACAGATGGAATAGGCACATCTGTTCTAAACTCAAAAATCCCCATACCAAGTATGGTTCTGTCTGTGAAAGGACTGGAGGGTACCTACAAATGTGCAGTTTGGAGATTCAGTGGTGATTCTTTCCACATTATAATTGTAAAATTGATTCAAATTTTTGAATCAAACTGGGTGCCTCTGAATCAATTCAGATACTGCAAAAACAGCTTTTTTCTAAATAGCTTCAGAAATCCAGACTGAATTGGCCCAATTCAATTTGACTGATTTGTCTACAACACAATGGAGTTCTGTATCAACTGATTTGGATCAATTTTCTCAGTCTGATTGGCCTACATTCACTCAAGGCATAAATGAATTGTAAGGCATAATCCATTAAAATACATGGATTAGGAGTCTTAAACAATTAACATGCAACCTCTAGAGTTATTTCAGTTATTTTAGGTTTTCACACTCATTCTCATTTACTGGACCATTAACTTCAAAAAGCCAAAAGCAATAGATGGGAAAAAAATACATTGACATAAGATGGAAGTGGAAGAAGTTGGTTAGATAAATACTCTGCCCTCAGACCTCCTAGCAACTTTGGGTGATTATTGCTACTTGAAGCAAAGATCAGTTAGCATCTCCCACTGCCTTCCCACTCATGAAGCTGAACAAACTGGGAGCTGACTCTTAATCAAGATATAGACTTCATCATCCTTTCAGGGAACAGATGTGCTTAGTGGGTATGAGCTAGACTTGGTAAACTTACAACTGTATGCTTTCCGTTCAGCTCAGACACTACTACAGCAGCATATCTAACATAAGTAGAACAAGTTATGGATGCATACATGGCTGCTTGCCATCATATGTGACTTGGCCTGCTGGCTTCTTTTTCCTATTTGTTTGCTCAAAAGAGGTCATTGCTTACAACACTGTAATACACAGCTTTCCAAACTGTGTGCCGCGACACTGTGCCGTGACACAGTTTGGTGTGTCACCACACAACCCGGAAGCGGCGGGGGTGTGCACGGTGGCGGCAGCAGTGGCGCGCCATCAGCGCTTCTGCGTTTTAGCGGAGGCCACCGCCGCAGCCACCACCTTCGTGCACGCCCCCACCCCCACGCGTACCCCCGCGCCGCCGCCGCTGCCACCATTGTTGTGTCGCCAACGGCGGCAGATTGGAAAGCTCTGCTGTAATACATTGAGAGAATGGCTGTGGCATGTGGCCACAGTTATAGGATTTCTAATGTAAATATATAGTAAGTCTGTGTGTATGTGTATGTATGTATATACATAAAGAGAGCGAGAGAGAGACAGCAAACACTATCCTGGGTCTGAAAAGCTGGCTTCTCAAAGATTCCTAAGTGGGTACCCATCCATTTCCTTTGTAGTTTACTTCAAACAAAGCCTGGTATAAGCCTCTAACCAACAGTGTCAGAGGGCACAAGAGGAGCCTTTTCTTCCCCTTCTTGGAATCTTCTCCTTCTTCCCCTTCTTGGAGTCCAGGAAGAAATCAAGCCTCTACTAGTAAACCACCAAAAGCAGTTTTACTGCTTGCAAAGTATCATGATGTTACAATCACCTTAAATGATTCAATGTGAATAATTCCCCTTTGTCCTGCAAGGAGATTTACTGTGAGCCAGCAGGTTGTCCTCTTTCTCTCTCATGCACAGCTGATTGAGCAATCTTAAAGGTATGGTGCATAACTAAACCAACTCTTTCCCTTTGTGAAAGTGCCCCAAGGCACTCCACAGCTGGAGATGTAGCATGGGGTGGATTTCTTTTATCCTTCAGATCCAGTCTGTCTGTCTTTCTCTTCTCTGCTGCTGCTCCTCTTGGCTCCTGCAACCCTTGACCCTTCCCCATGTTGGTATTAGGTTGGTTAAGATCGCTCTCTTGGATTTTCTATTTAATTTATAATAATAAGTAGTTGTATAATGTATTTTTATATTTTATAATAGAATTTTAATCTTTATGTTTATGTTTGTAAACCGCCCAGAGTCCCCTTTGGGGGAGATGGTGCGGTGATAGAAGTTTAATAATAAATAAAATAAATAAATAATGCACTGGGTGCTTTCATCACTGGTGAAAGCTCACCAGCCTTCCTACTTCTCCTGATCAAGCACTGCCAACCAAGACTCCTTATTCCACTGGACCTCCAAGCTGCCTCTCCTTCCTCTTAGTTGCAGGAAGTGGTACCCCAGCTAGGCAGGAAGCTGTCAGGAGAAAGGTCTTGCACTTCTTTTCTTTATCTTACTCATGTGCAGTCTTCCTCTCTTGTTTTAGAAAGAGGAAGGGTTACTGAGCTTTATCTCTTATTTCTTTTCTCTTTAGGCTGCCTGCCTTATGCTATCTTTCATCCTTTTCCTAGCCTCCACATTTTTCTACTTTTGGATATGTGAGGGTGTCTCCATACTTTTATATCTTTCCTAACTCTTGAGTGTCTTTCTTCTTCCCACTTTTTGAGGTCTTAATTCCACGACTCCATCAGTTTTCTCACAGACATATTATCAGTTTCATTAAGTTCTTCTACTTAACTTAGCATCTCTAAGGATCCCATTTTCTCTGATTCTTTAAAGCAGAGCTTTCCAAACTGTGTGTCGCGACACAAAAGTGTGTCGCCACACACAGCGTGGTGTGTTGCCACACCACCCGGAAGCGGCGGCGCGTGCGTGCACGGTGGCAGCGGCAGCCGCTGCCGCCGCCGTGCACGCATGCACCACCGCAGGCCCCCTGCGCCGCCGCCGTGCACACCCGCACCGCCGCAGGCCCCCCCGCGCCACTGCCGTGCACGCGCGTGCCGCCGCAGGCCCCCACGCGCCGCCGCGCACGCACGCACCGCCGCACGCTCTCCTGTGTCGCTGCCGCGCGTGCGCCCCCCTCCACCACTGCTGTGCGTGCGCGTGCCACCGCTGCGCCGCCACCGCACCGCCGCTGGTGTGTCGCCAGCGGCGGCACTTTGGAAAGCCCTGCTTTAAAGAGCAGCTAGTTACAGACCTTTGCAACCTCTTTTACTCTCTTCTCCTGGTAAACTCCTACCAGTTTCCATCAAACATTAATACCTTAAGTTGCATGAATATAATCATAAAAAGGGGTCATTTAGGCCATCAGAACTGCTCAGTGTAGGAATCCAAATTAAAGCATCCCTGACAAATGCCCACTAGCCTGCTTGAAGACATCTAATGAAGCCCACTGAATAACTGGTTCCACTGTCAAGCTGTTCCCACTATTAGGAACTTTCTCTAACATTTAATTGGAATTTACTGTCCTGTAAATTAAATTCAGAATTCCTTGATGCACACTCTGGAAGAGCAGATTACAGGTTCTGACCTACTTTAGAACAGCACTATAATAGTCTTTCCTCGGTTTTCTCTTATCAAGGTAAAACAATCTTAATTCTTTCTATCACACTTCATAGCTTATTGTAGTAGAGCCAATCATAGCATTCAGAAGAACATGAAGCTTTGCTGCAACTGCACTGTTTGGTGGGGCTACCAGTGAAGTAAAGGAGCTGTGCACATTCATACATGTGGAGACCCTCCCTCCCACCCCCACCCCCATGGGAAAGCCTTCAAAGAGTGCATATCTCCCACTGGCTGCATGTTAGCTAGTCTGGGAACATTTTTCGCTGATGTGCAAACTAAAAAATCTTCAAAGGAACAAGAAAAAAAAAAACCTTAGATAAAGAAATATATACAGTTGTAAGGCTGCAAGTTGTCAATCCGTTGTCAATAAGCAATGCTGAGTTAGATGAATCATTGCCCTAACTTAGGAGGTATCTCTTAGACTCTGTGCCGTGGTTGTTGACTTTTAGAAGCACCAGATGCCCCCTGTGTGGAACAGAAGGTAGAATCAGACAGCCACATTGGACTGATACAGTAGGAGATACATTTTGTATCTACAGCATCTTATTCTTTCTCTCACTTACACATGGTCCATCCATGTGAGTTGGGCCAGTGTATATGTTTAGTCACTGTAGCATTTTTGAAGGTGAGAATTGCTGTTTCCTTAGATCAGTGTTTCTCAACCTCAGCAACTTTAACATGTGTGGACTTCAAGTTCCAGAATTCCCCAGCCAGTTTACACTTCAGCTATTTCTTTATTCAGCCAGTGTAACTTTACAGATCTGTGCATTTGTAGTAAAAAAAAAAGAATGACCTTAAGAATTAGACTAAAAAATTATAGCAAAGTTAGAGCACAGATTAGTGGGAATGCAATCAATTTTACTGCCCATTTTACAGAACAGTTTTCTAGTTCTACAGTTATTTCTTTATGTTTTTAATAAACTAACTTTACAAAACTGGGCTTTATGATCCAAACTAAAGGGCTTGGATAACCGTCACACACACACACACACACACACACACACACACACACACACACACACCTGGGTTTCCCCAACAAAATAATAAAAAACTTCTTGAAGTTGAGCTTGACACTGGTGAGTATATGGAAATATTCTCCTATTTTATTAACAACAATATGGGGAAGTGATGTACAATTTGGTTCCCTAAGATGATGATCATACAATTTGGTTCCCTAGGATGATATGAAAAGAGGACTCTCCTTTTATACTCACATTAAAGCAAAGGATGGACAATGTGTGATCCTCCAACAGTGCTGAGCTACGACCTCCAACATTGTACCATTGGCCATGCTAGCTTGGGCTGCTGAAACCAATAGTTCAGCAAGGTCTGGAGTTTTAAAAGTTAACCACCTTTGCATTATATAAGTCAGATTCCTCAACTGACTCATCATATGAATAATTAGCTGGCATCTACTCAATCCCCAAAGAGACATCAAACACTCTGTGCATCTGTCACCCCAGAACAGCGGGATAAGTGTTGCCTTGCAAAACAATCAGTAGCAATAAACTCCAAAAACCACAAGGTAGCAAAAAGCTGAGTGCAATCACAAGCAAGATGCCCAGTGTGAGTATCAGCAACAAAATATGTTCAAAGATACATATATGCGCACAGAGAGCTGGGCTCCTATGGCATTTTTCCCCTCTCTTTGCTCTGAAGTACAAGTTGTGGGCTCAATCAAGCCCTTCTCCTTAAATGTTATTGACTTGAATGGATGGTTTTATCTCCAAGCCAACTCCCTGTAAAATAAGTTCTATGGAAAACGTTGGAAGCCTGCAATGGCAGGCAGAAAGATGCTGAGGGACAGACTTAGTAAAAGAATAGGGGGGCTACTAGGGAATAATTTGTCTTCTCTGTCATGGCAGCGCAAACACTTTGACTTTAAATCTTCATTGTATGTCTTACTCTTGTGTTTTGAACATAAGAAACTTGCCTTACGGTTACAATAAGAATCCCTGGTAGGAGATAATGAAGCAGCAGCACTGGAACAGAGCTGCCAACATCTTGACTGTAAAGATTGAACAGCTTCTCTGATAACCATCCCAGCCACCCTGATGTTGATATGCTTCTTTGTGAGGTGAAGAATCTGAACTTTAGGACTCTGTTTTCAGGACAGTCTTCTCCTGTGACCAGTAGAGGCTGGGTTTAATAGGTGTGTTAATCACTGACAACTGTCCGATTGTTGACATGCAATGGTATTTCAGATCTGACTTAATGTGACAGCCCACGTGCAATGGTTTTGAATCTAACATATTTATCACAGGATGTCTACAAGTTGGTGCTGCTCCACAGTTCCTAGCCACTGGCTTGCTTTGTGTATTGTAATATAGTTTAATCTCTCTGTCATTTTATGTCTTATTGTATTTTAATTTGTGTAAAATGTATTTAAGGTTGTACATTATCTGGAGAGGCATAGTGGATTGTTTTATTTTGTTTTTATGGATGGTAATCATCACAAGAACCTCTGGCTAGTAAGCCAGCTATAAACATTTAATATAAGTAACACAGATGACAGCATAGAAATATTTTAAATAAATGAAGTTCCACTGTTCCATTCAGAACTTAACTGGGAGGGAGAATTATAAGATTTGCACCCAAATTCCCATCTGGAAATGGGTCTCAGAGTTCAGGTGATATTACATGTTCAAGCAGGAAAATGAATATATTAACTCTTCCTTTCCAATTTTGAGCTGTTAGGGAATAGATGAAGCAAAAGATGTGTCTTTCAGGGAAAAAAAATATCCTGCATTTTTTCCCCTTCCCTTTCTCTCAAACAAGAACTTTACAATTTCTATAAAATTCTTCTGAGTGGATTGTGAAGTTCTTATTGGCTTTTAGATAACTGATTTAACTTGGTTGATTGTGAATTAACCCACTTTTGGAGCTTGCACAGTACTAAATAAATGAGTAGTGTTTGCAAAGATGCAAAGCTTTGAAAGAACTAACCAAGCTTAAAACTCAACAAGTTTAACATGTGTGAATACTGTTTTTTTTTTACCTTGGTCCAGTTCTGGTGCAAAATCTGGAGGATTGCTAGATGGCAGCAAGGACAAATGCTAACCCTTTGCTACCATCTAGTGATTGCCCAAAGTTTTGAAGCCCAGATCTGGTAGCTTTTTTTTTCTTTTAGATTTTTGTTATCCCACCTTTATTATTTTTATAAATAACTCAAGACGGCAAACATACCTAATACTCCTCCCTCCTCCTGGTTTCCCCACAACAGAAACCCTGTGAGGTGGCTTGGGCTGAGAGAGAGGGACTGGCCCAAGGTCTCCCAGCCGGCTTTCATGCCTAAGGCGGGACTGGAACTCTCTAGCCTGGTGCCTTAGATATTATCTCTATACCCATCTGTAGCCTTGTCAACTTCGCAGACTTCAATTAAGGAAGAGAGTTCTCATAATGGACCTGTTCTCCAAGATGCTCAAGTGTATAACTGGGTCTATTTGGGGTTAAATTTAACTCCCTCAGGTTTAAGTTGAATGGATCAATTGTCTTTGATGTTCACACAACACATTTACCCTCTGATTGGTAAGAATAGTAAAAATAAGACCTCCTCCTCCTCCTGGCTTCATCTATGAGGGCCATAACAATAGTTTCCTTCAGTATAACTGCAGTGCTATTCTTGCCCAGTGCTTTTCTTTATTGCATTTTTGAAAGTGCAGTGCTTTGATTTGATCTTCAGAAACTGGACCTGTACAGCCCTGGGAAAAGCATAGCTGCTTCAAGGTATTGGACAGAGGTGCTACATTCATGCTCCCCATGTTCTGAAACTCGATTGAATCCAACTGCTACACAGCCCTATTAAAATTCTTTCAATGTTCTCTTGGCATCAGAAATGATGTAATTAGTGACTCGGAAGAAGATTTTGGGAGGTCATTCATCTCTTTGCTTAGAAAGTTCTGCCTAATGCATATTCTATCTTTTATCATTTGTTGTTCTTCATAAAATGTTCAGTGCATGTATTTAAATTGACTGAAACACCCAATTAAAATGAATGTATCACCATTATTTTATTTAACAGTTAAAGTCTAACATGTATTATTTTCATTTATCATTACACCAGTGCCCACATTAAATCTAAACATTTAAAATGTCATTGTCATCTTGTATGTGTGTGTGTGTGTACACACACACATTCACTTATTAATATCCCTCTGTTTATCATATAGATACTTTCCTCGTGTTTTTTTTTAAGTTTCAGACTTTTCAGCATATACCAACTTTAATTTCCCATGGTATTTTCACAGTAGCTTCTCATTTCTCCTACTCTTTCACAATTAGTATTTGAGCTGCTGATATTAAAGGAAATATCACTCTCCCCAGTTTCCTTTTAATAGTATCATTCTTACCCTTCTAAGGTACAAATTACCAACTAGGCTGGATCCAGAGTTAGTTATACTTAAAATAGTATACTTGTAAGTAGTACAGTTTACACCCTACCAGTGGAGTAAAGCCATAGAATGTGTTTTCTTTTTCTTTGCTGCATCTAAAATAGCAAAGTGATCTCTATGAAGGTCATAGACTTTTGTGGTTATCTACCACATCCTGCCTGATGCAGTAAACTTGTAATAATATAATATCTTGGGATGGGACCCAGAATTCTCCCCATTGATTTTGGAGGGAGGCTTTTGGTAGATTTCTATTTTAGACCTTACACTACTGTTTTTGTGCATTTCTTCCCTCAAGATTGTAGAAAACCCTACCACTGTAATAATACTAGATAGAGGAAGTGCTTGGGAGTGCAGAAAATGACACTATTTGATAAATTATTTCAGTTGAATTAATATGACAGTCAAATCCAGCTGCATCCTGGTGACTCACATCTACAACCCACACAAGTGGCTCAGGTAGTGCAGCTCATCCAGGATGGCACATCAATGCGAGCTGTGGCAAGAAGGTTTGCTGTGTCTGTCAGCGTAGTGTCCAGAGCATGGAGGTGCTACCAGGAGACAGGTCAGTACATCAGGAGACGTGGAGGAGGCCGTAGGAGGGCAACAACCCAGCAGCAGGACTGCTACCTCCGCCTTTGTGCAAGGAGGGACAGGAGGAGCACTGCCAGAGCCCTGCAAAATGACCTCCAGTGGGGCACAAATGTGCGTGTGGCTGCTCAAACGGTCAGAAACAGACTCCATGAGGGTGGTATGAGGGCCCGACGTCCACAGGTGGGGGTTGTGCTTACAGCCCAACACTGTGCAGGACGTTTGGCATTTGCCAGAGAACACCAAGATTGGCAACTTCGCCACTGGCGCCCTGTGCTCTTCACAGATGAAAGCAGGTTCCCACTGAGCACATGTGACAGACGTGACAGGGTCTGGAGACGCCGTGGAGAACGTTCTGCTGCCTGCAACATCCTCCAGCATGACCGGTTTGGCAGTGGGTCAGTAATGGTGTGGGGTGGCATTTCTTTAGGGGGCCGCACATCCCTCCATGTGCTCGCCAGAGGTAGCCTGACTGCCATTAGGTACCGAGATGAGATCCTCAGACCCCTTGTGAGACCATATGCTGGTGCGGTTGGCCCTGGGTTCCTCCTAATGCAAGACAATGCTAGACCTCATGTGGCTGGAGTGTGCCAGCAGTTCCTGCAAGACAAAGGCATTGATGCTATGGACTGGCCCGCCCGTTCCCCAGACCTGAATCCAATTGAGCACATCTGGGACATCATGTCTTGCTCCATCCACCAACGCCACGTTGCACCACAGACTGTCCAGGAGTTGGGGGATGCTTTAGTCCAGGTGTGGGAGGAGATCCCTCAGGAGACCATACGCCAACTCATCAGGAGCATGCCCAGGCATTGTAGGGAGGTCATACAGGCACGTGGAGGCCACACACACTACTGAGCCTCATTTTGACTTGTTTTAAGGACATTACATCAACGTTGGATCAGCCTGTAGTGTTCTTTTCCACTTTAATTTTTGAGTGTAACTCCACATCCAGACCTCCAGGGGTTGCTTACATTTGATTTCCATTGCTTTTTGTGTGATTTTGTTGTCAGCACATTCAACTATGTAATGAACAAAGTAATTAATACGAATATTACATTCATTCAGATCTAGGATGTCTTATTTCAGTGTTCCCTTTATTTTTTTGAGCAGCTTATTTACTTCCTTATATTTTTTATAGGTTTGAACTTAGCCAATATTGCCTCCTTTCTAGTACTAACCACGACTGATCCTGGTCAGTTTTTCAGGTTAGCCAAGATTGGCTAAGTGCTGCCACCTAGCTGGACCCTAGTTGCATTAACACATGGTGATAATTTTATTCCTGCATTCTGTGAATGTTTGCAAATGCTATCTCTTATAACTTTATTTCAATGTGCTTTATTACTTATTAGACGTTGAGAGAATAATATTCTTCCAGGCCTTGCATGCAAAGTGATATTTTTAAGACTTACAGCCATTGGTATTCCGTTATCAAATATTCCAGTTCTTTAGACCAGTGTTTCTCAACCTCAGCAACTTTAAGATGGGTGGACTTCAACTCCCAGAACTCCCTCAGCTAGCATGCTGGCTGGGGGAATTCTGGGAGTTGAAGTCCACCTATCTTGAAGTTGCTGAGGTTGAGAAAGCCTGCTTTAGACCATTGATCTTAAGTGTCGGTAATTTCAAATTTAAAGGTATTTGAAAGTTTCTGATATAGCTATGTAATCTATTTGATCTAAAAAGCAGATTTATCAAAAATATGACCATCTCAGGTTTCATTGAGGAAGCTTATGCATCTGGCCCATACTGAGGTACTGAAACATGCTTGAGTTGATTATATTGCCAGTATAGTTTGTCAGACAAAAGAAGAAGAAAAACTTTAAAGAATACCCTACCACTAAACAATCTGAGGTTGTTGAAATTCCTTAAAATAATCATTACAAGGTACAATGATTACTATTCCAAACTCTGCCTGTAGTTTCCAAAACAATGCCTTACCACCTATTTTTAAAGTAGAATTCTTCCCTAAATTTAAATCTTCATGAGACTCAGCATCAAACTCCAATCTATATCCCAGTGGGGCACAAATATGTCTAGTTGTTCTCTAACCAGGAAATTAAAGAGTCTTCTGCTATGTGTGATCTCACCTGGGGCAAGAAGAAAGTAGTCAAGCTTGGGGATGGCTGATTTCCAAGAGCCACCACAAATACTTTAAATATGTTTAGCTTCACTGTAAGAACCACCTGCCACTTGGATTTTATTGCATTTATATTTTTATTGTTGTTTTTATTGTATTTTAATGATGTTGTGGTTGTGAACCACCCAGAGTCCCTCCTTGAGGGGGAGATGGGCGGTCATAGAAATTTAATAAATAAATAAATAAATACATACATAAATAAATACATAAATACATAAATATGTTGATCCAAGTAATTGCCAAGGCTTTAACAGAAATAAGTAATAACTTTCCAATAAAGCCCATAAAGTTTGATATTCAATGAAATTATTATTCCACATGAATAGAGGTGATAAAATAAAAGTCCAGTGATATTTTTAAAAATCTGGTAAATGAAAACTTTCTTCATCAGAAAATACTCCCAGTTTCACTAATGAAATTATTTGTGGCCTATCTTCCCACATAAATTTCTCAATAGTCTACTGGAATATCTATTTAGAATTAACATTGGAATGCTTCTTAAAATATAAATCAATTGGAGGAGTGGGGTGAGTAAATTAATATTTATTTTAATAACATTAATCTCACCCTACCAACTTAATGGAATTTTGATCCATCTATTAACATCCATAGCAATCTTATATGTAGCTTTTAACACATGAATTTCCCTGTATTTTGAGATATTTTAGGTATATATAATCCTAAATGTTTAATATATTCTGTACAGATTACAAAGAACATCTTACATTGATCTATTAATATATCAAATCTTAAAGGAAGTAAATTAGATTTTTCCCAATTAATCCTATACCTTTAATATTTAGCAAATTGTTGAATCGCCCATATTAGAGCAATTATCCAATATTGCCAAAATCTCATCAGCATATAAAAATAATTTATACTCAGAATCCACCAGCAATACCATAAGACTGCCTAACCTAAATTGCTAATGGTTCAATAATTAATTCAAAAAGCAACACACAAGGTGGACAACCCTAAAAGTGCCATGCTGTAACTCAATTGGTCCAGAAACTAACTGATCTGTTATTAATCTTGCTGTCGATTGCAAACAGTAAATTGCAATCCATTTAATAAAAGAAAGTAGGAATCTGTATCTATACATAATTTGCTTTGGAAAATTAATCTGAACCATAACAAAGGTTTTTCAACATCTACAGATATTTTAATGCAGCAGAATCCAGTATATCTTGAGCTATATACAAAATATTTGTTAATAAAAGTAAGTTATCTCATGCTTGTCTATTTTTAATAATTCTGGAGTGAGATGGATGAATGATCCACTCCAGAATTCCCACCTAGGTAGATAGGCAGGCAGGCAACAGATAAATAGACAGCATATCAGATTTGATTCCCAAAAGGTGATTTGGGGCATATAGAAGGATGAGTGTAGTACTTTCCTGCAACACCATAATGCTGCCACACAATCCTGGGAAAAGACACAACTGCTTCAAGGTTTTGCAAGCATGTGTTACATCTGCACTCCCACAAACTCTTAAAGAATCTTTTAGAAATTAATTCTGAAGCACTGCACAGCCCTAATAGATATGCACACAGAGACACATGCAATGATGACAAATAAATTAGTTGCAGTATAAGTTATGCTTCAATCTTTTTCAAATTGAAATGCAGCATGATATGCGCAATACATACTGATAGCATGATTTCATGCAATTTTTAATGAAGCTTTATTATATCTTAAATTTGTACCCTAGTTTTTCTCCAGGAGATCCCACTTCCATGATTTCATGTAATTTTTCATGAAGTTTTTATTATATGTTAAATTTGTATCCTAATTGTTCTCCAGGTGATCCCGCCTCCATTTTCATCCCTGATAGATCTACCGCATGAGGTAGGCTGAGCTGTAAGAAAATGTAAGGGCCAAATTCATCCTATAAACGTCCATGGTCCACGTTGGATTTATATGTAGGTCTCACTGGTCCTAGTATAACACCTTAACCACTATGTAGCCCTAGGCTCTTTTCTGAATAGATGACATACAAGCCCTTCTTCCAAGAAAAAAGCAGAAAAGCAGAAAAAAGAATGGTGAGCTTGAGAGCAATCAAATAGTGACATAATTTCTGTGACAGTCTGACTTCATTCCTTGATGTCAAGCCTTGTACAGCTTTCAGGAAACCCTAACATTGATTTGCTATGGGTACTGAACCTTGTTGACTTGAATTGTTGACAGATTGGTTGATTGATGGATTACATTTATTGCATGTGTAACCCAGTTGGTTGCGGCAGAGTTGGGAAATAAATAAATTTGGTGCAGACTGGCCTGAGTTTGCCCAAAGTAGGACATTAATTTAGGACCTGATTGCACATGTCTATAACTAGAAGAACTCAGAGGAAATAAAATTCTTAGAGATGCTAAGGTAAATTGAGGTAGGTGGAGATGAGTTACAGCTTTGAGTTACCGGAGGCAATCAGAACTAGGAGACTTCTGGAAAGGGAGGGGGACAGAGCCAAACAGTAGAGACAGAATAGTGTAGAAAGATACAAAAAGCTGTGGGTGCATAGATAAGCACAGATGGTGAGTGATATGCACATGCACAAGTGAGGAAGAGAAAAAAAGAAGGGTGGCAAGGCTAAAGAAAGGAAAAGCTTAGAGTCAGAAGAGTACACATAAATGAGTTAGTTAAGCTACTGTATATAAACAGGGAGCAAACCCCACACTCACTAGCACTGATGATGTTACCTAGTTGGGCGATGAAACGTCTGCAAGCAAATATCAAAGTCATGTCCATTAAATTAAGAGATTTTCCTGCAAATGACACCACTGTCCTCAATTTCATAATTACATAAATGATGTAGATTGATATGCAGTAAATGATATAAATTCAGATTTAACAGACCTCCCTACAAAGTGTCTATTAAGTCAAAGTTTTACTGTATTTTACATATTTAAACCAAAGAAACATTGAAGTTAGACATATCTGCCTCAACACAGTTATGTGGAAATAACTTGCCTCTGTGTGTGTGAGAGAGAGAGAGAGAGTGAGAGAGTGAGAGAGAGAGAGAATGCTTAATCCAAGATTTTTGGTGACAACTCAGCACAGGAATGGAATGAATTTCTGATAGGTCTTCAGTGCCCTGAATTCTGAGGGAAATTTCTTCTCCAAGTACATTCTTTTTCCACATGTAGCCATTGTTGAAACCAAATCCACCCAAAAGGATATAATCTGGCAACTTGAAAAACTCTCAAATACTAAATCACCAAGAGTGGTGAAATTCTTGATTGAGTTCTCTGGGAAACGAAGTGTGAAACCATGAAGAAATTGGCACTTAGCCTGGACAACCAGCTTAAAAATAAAAACTCTTCCTAGAGGTTGGCAAGGTGCTGGGAAGAATTCTCTTTTCATGGAAAAATATTGAGGTGACAAAACAGAGCTTACTGTATGTGAAGATGAATGGGAAAATAAAGAGGAGGTGAAGAAGTAAGGTTACTAAATATTGAGGAGCAGAGAAAAAGAAAACCTTGTCTGTATAAAAAGAAAAGGAAAAAGAAAACTTGTCCAGTGAAATAACAAAACACAGCAGATTTAGTCTCAAATGTTAAGGATTTGGCATATGGAGTTGCTGATTCTAGCAGTGCCACAATGATGAATTTAAGTTAAGTGGTTAAGAGCCAAACAACTAATTCATAAAAATCACTTCTGACCATCCATTTCATATCTTGCCAGCTCATATATTTATTTATTTATTTTGTATATTTCTTCTAAGATCCCCTTTTCCCCTACACTCTTTTCCTGCTCTGTAGTTGCTTTGCAATTGATTTGTCATACCTTAAATTCAATATTTTAAAGAGAGTGGTGATAGTGTTTCAATGCTATCTGAATATTTAAATATCCTTTGCAGTTTTTTAAATTTCTTTTTCATTTTTTTGTTTTGTACCACTTTAGTGATGCTTTTCAGAAGAAGCAGAAGAAACAGTAGATCGTATACTCAGCTCATGCAAGAAGATTGCACAAATTGACTATAAACAATGACATAACACAGTCACCAAAATGATTCACTGGAACATCTGTAAAAATTATCATCTGCCAGTAATGAAAAATTGGTGGTAAAAAGTAGTTCAAAACCAGCACGTTAAAATACTGTGGGATTTCCAAATACAGACTGATAAGGTTTTGGCGCATAACACACCAGATTTAACTGTGGTTGAAAAGAAGAAAGTGTGGATAATTGATATGGCAATACCAGGGGACAGTAGAATAGAAGACAAAGAATTGGAGAAGATCACAAAGTATCAAGATCTAAAAACCGAAATTGAAAGTTTATGGCATAAACCAGCAGTGGTGACCCCAGTAGTTATCAGCACACTGGGTGCCATACCCAAAAACTTTGGATGACACTTAGAAATCTTCACATTGACCAAATTTCCATCTGTCAATTACAATAGACCACACTGCTTGGATCTGCACATATACTACGCCGATACATTACAACATCCTAGGTCAGAGCTTTCCAATCTTCCGCCGTTGGCGACACACCAACGGCGGCAGTGGCAGAGGCGCGGGGGTGTGCGCGGGGGCATGCACAGCGGTGGGGCAGGGGGGTGCGCGGGGGCGGGGGGTGCGCGGGGGCGGGGGCGTGCACGGAGGCAGTGGCGGCGGCCTCTGCTAAAACGCGGAAGCGCTGATGGCGCACCACTACCGCCGCCGCCATGCACACCCCCGCCACCGCTTCCGGGTTGTGTGGTGACACACCAAACACAGAGTTTGGAAAGCTGTGTCCTAGGTTCTTGGGAAGAACTAGATGTGAATGAAGGCCAACACCAGCTAAAGAACTGGCAGATGTGATTTCACATTTATGTGTATACAATAACAGTAATAATTTATTGTGAATAAATGAAGGGCTGGAAGAAGCAGATTCCCCTAAAATTAGTTGTAGTGTTTTGTACCACTTTAGTGATGTTTTTTAATAATAATAATAATAATAATAATAATAATAATAAATAATAATAATAATGTATTGTGAATTAATAAATGACTGGAATAAATAGTTTCCCCTAAAATTAGTTGTAGTGCTTTTAAGCATGCATGACCTGAAGTTATAGAAAAACAGAGAGTTGGCTAAGTCTGCTGAATTGATCAGGATGATTGATTACAAGAATGATAGCCCAATGATCTTTTTCAGCTGAATGAATGGATATTGGTATGCAATTACTCTTTAAAGAAAGAAAGGGGGCAACTGGAGAAAAATTCTAATTTTGTGCACATACTGATGGGGTATGTGATTGACTGGGAATAGTGTGGTAGAGAGCTGTCTGGAAACATTGACCCAGTGTGAATTAAAAGTGCCAAGAATGTAATGCCTGTGTTGAATCTGTTTTACCACCATGCTTGCAACATAAATATCCACAAGGATATCTGAGAGCAGGTAGAAGGAAAGGAGAAAGGAGATACGGTTGACATGGGAGTGACTCACTATTGGCTATGTTTCCATTCTACACTTAACCAGGTTATTGATCTTATTCATTTTCTGGGTTACACAGTAACTGAGTCACACATACACATTTTGTTAATCTGAAAAGGTGCTACCAGACCCATTCTGATATTTGATACACACACACACACACACACACACACACACACCTCTAATCAGGCATGTTGTGTGAATACAGCCTATGAGGAAATGTTAGGACATATGAAGGCTTTTTAAAAAAACTAAAAAAGAAAAAAGAAAAGAAGGAAGAGTGATTGAGTTAAAAATATCCATAATGTGGAGAGAGAGATTATTTATTTATTTATCAAATTTCTCTGCCGCCCATCTCATACACAACGACTCTGGGCGGCTTACAAACAATAAAATAACAATCCTTAAATACACTATAATATATACTCAATATATATAAAAATACACATAAAAACAGCTACAAGTCTAAAAATATAAAATATTTAAACATAACATAAAAAACCCATAAAATATTATGTTGTGCTATCTCTAATACTAGAACTTGGGTGCATAAGTTTCACCAAGTTCCACCTGGAAGGTGGGATATTCAGGACAAATTAAATAAGTTCTGAATCATCCAACACATTATTAAGTTAGAGAATTCAGTATCTACCACATATGGTGATAATTATTGGAGTTTGAAAAAGGAATTATAAAATTACAGATTTAGAGAGGATTAAGTGGTCCTAGTCATTATAGTACATTAGCTCCAGGATCAGTCAGCTTCTATGTGTCTGATCCTAGCCATCAAGGTTTTTTTTTTTCTCTCAGTCCTGCATGATTGCATGATATTTTCTGGAAAAAAATTCCTGAACCTATTAGACATGAAATTCTTCACCACTACTGAACATGCACTTGTGACACAGGGACACATTCATACTGAACAAGAATGGTACAAGTGAAAGAGTGTATGCATGGGTGACAAAGAATTAGATGCAAATAAATTCTTTTATGCCCACCTGCACATATATTATATATATATGATTTGTACATGAGTCCTCTTGAATTTACAAGGGGCGTGGTGGCTCAGCGGGTAAGACGCCAGGCTTGTTGATTGGAAGATGGCAAGTTCGGAGGTTCAAATCCCTAGCCCTGCGTGCAGAGTGAGCTCCCGCACTCGCCCCAGCTCTTGCCAACCTAGCAATTCGAAAGCATGCAAATGCAAGTAGATGAATAGGTACCACTTCGGTGGGTAGGTAACAGCGTTCCGCACGTGTCATGCAGCCACATGACCGTGGAAGCGTCTTCGGACAACGCTGGCTCTTTGGCTAACAAACGGAGATGAGCACCGGCCCCTAGAGTCGGACACGACTGCACAAATGTGCAGGGGGTACCTTTACCTTTACCTTTACCTCTTGAATTTATTTCATGTTCACTTGTTTTTGGGGTTTAGGGAAATTGGTAAAAGTTTGGAAGAAGAGTGATAAAAGTACTGGGGGGAAGAATTTTGAGCTTGCATGATCATGGGGGAGGAATATGAATCATTCTGATCTGTATACTAATCATAAAAATATGAAAGAAATTTGAAGAGAAAGAATAAAAACATTCTCCAGAGAAGTCAAAGTACTTTGTATGTTAAGTAACATACAAAGTACTTTGACTTCTCTGGAGAATGTTTTGTGGGGGGAACATTGTGGGGTTTTTTTTGGGGGGGTATGTGTGGATAAGGAAGAATAGGGTTTTTTTCCCTTTAATAAAATACTATCAGAAGATATATTGAGTTAAAGCTGGGCCTAGAAAATCCAAATCTCATTTCTACTGAGGAATTTTGCAGACTATAATTTTAGTGACTGCTCTTCTTCCCCCTGTTCTCTGTTGCCATGACTGCAATCCCATAATGAAGGAGAAGTTGCATGAATGACTTTGGTATGAAACAACCATTTGGCCTTGGAGAAGCAATGACATAATCCGGAGTTTGAAGCAAGCATGAGAAAGAAACTCAAAATAATCACACTTTGATTTTATTATTATAAGAAGGGATAGAGAGAAACTTGGATAGGCTTTCGAGATTCTGTTACTATACCCTATTTGTCACGGGTTCTTTTTTATACCCAAATTTTGATTGTTTCAGGCGCAAAATGATCCCCCAAAAGGCACTGCACTCTACCACTTTTATATCCCCCCTTACAGGGTGGGGAGATCCTTTATTTTAAACAAAACTATCTACAGTACAAAAGCGAGTCTTTCAAAAGCTATGTGACTTCTTCTAGAGCTAATATCTTACTATCCTACCTTATTACTAATGACATACTACTAATGAAACTATACTATACAATCTTATTCTATTCTTACCTAACTATACTCTATATTCCTACTTCTATGCTATACTATTACAAATATATTTTAACTATTCTTATTCTACCACTACTATTACTAGCCTACTGTTACTACTGCTAGTATAGAGCTTTTGTACTGGGCAGTTTGTACAGCACTTGCCCCTTCTCACAGGTTTGCTGCAGGGCTTTGCCTCTTCTTTCTGTTTCCTCTGGACTCCAAAGTCTTTGGGAAGAAAACAAAACTTCTTTTCTTTTCCTTTGGCTGCTTTCTTTTGTGGCTGCTGCAGGGCCTCAGAACACACCCGTCTCATCTAATCTCCTCACGTCTCCTCACCAGCTTTTTCAAGGCTGTGGCTTTTATCAGCCGCTCTGCCATCCTGACATTGAGGAGGAGGTTTGAAATAGGAGTGAGGGAGGCAACACAGGTGCCGGCGATTGTTTCAGCAGCCTGCTCTTCCACACTATTACAATAAAGTAGTGCTCCTGGATTCCCTACAGTGTCTGTTTCTTGACCTGGCCTACTTCAAATGGCTTCCAGCAATGGCTAGGGACAATGCAAAAAAAAAATGTTTCCCTCACCCCCTCATTGAGTATTGGACTCAGTACCCCACCACTGTCTAGCAAAAGCCATTAAGGGAAAAGATAATGAATAATTGTAGGTCATTCTATTCACCTCTACTGATTTTCCATCACTTGTTCATCTTCTAACTTTGCATTTTTGTAGGCAATTTTTTCAACTGCATCACAAAATTCAGAAAAAATGCACTGTAAGATGTTCTGATCTGCACAGTCATTCAGATTAGGTTGGTTCTCTTAAAAAATACAATCCAGACAAAATTATTTGGTATTCCTGTTATGGAGAATAATACATTGCTTAAATTCAACATTGTGAGAGATTGGTCCCCTCTTTTTGCTTTTCTAATAGTTGCTCAAAGTTGCTCAGTGTTAGTGCAATTCTTGTCTTAGCAAGGAGTGTTGCAATTTGCATTGACATGGGATTTCACTTTGGAACATCATCTGATGGGTTCAGTAGTTCCAAAAGGCTTCTGTGCTTTCATTGGATATGTACTGAAGCCCCTTCTTGTGTTTCATTCATTCATTCAATTTATATAGTTGCCCATCTCAAACCAGTGACTCTGGGTGGCTAACAGTCATAAAAACAGTCAAATAATTAAAACTGTGCAAAAGAAATTCAATACAAATAGCAGCCAAGAGAGATTAAAATCCATAGGTGTCAACACAACCAGTAAATGGGGCCATTCACACACTCGGGACCCCAGGCCTGGGCACCTCTTCTGAAAACCCAGTAAGGTCGGGGCCATCTTAATCTCAGGAGGGAGGATGTTCCAGAGGGCAGGCACTACAGCAGAAAATGCACTTCTCCTGGTCCCCGCCAGCTGACATTCCTTGGCTGATGGGACCCAGAGCATGCCCATCCTGCCGGGCCAGACTGGATGGGTAGAGACAACTGGGAAAAGACAGTCCCTCAGGCAACCTGGTCCCAAGCCATTAAGGGTGCTGACAACCAGCACCTTGAATTGCACCCGGAAACACACTGGCAACCAATGCAGCCCCCGAAGCAGTGGTGTTACATGTGCCAAATAGCTGACACTATTTACAACCCAGGCAGCTGCATTCTGTACCAGCTGAAGCTTCTGAATGCTCTTCAAGGGCAGCCCCATGTAGAGCACATTGCAGTAGTCCAGTGGTTGACTACTAGTCTCTTCCAATTTCTAGAACATCCAGAGGAGACCTCAGAAATGAAGCAAAGCAACACAACCATTTCAGATTGCTTTTAGAAGTAGATGGGGTGAGTCAATGAAAACCTCTATTCTTTTAATGATAGGAACAGCCCTCCTCCATCTAGCTCTCTGTGACCCCTTTCCCTGATTTTCAAGTGAAGTGTCCTCCTTTCCTGCGATTTTTTAAAAAGAAGAAATACAGCAATACTGTAGGCCTATAAAAAAGGATATATTCATCATCACCTTGCTTTCCTAGTTTATTTTTCCTGATGTTTATTTCTACTTCTTTGTCTGATGAACAGTTCTAATATGCATTAAAAACAATCAAACAACCCCCCCGCCTCCAGTGCATGTTTTACAGTTGCATTTGGGAGTAAGGTAGAAAGGGGGCAATTCCTTGTAAACATAATATTAAATGGACCAGTATCATCCTCAGGCCTTTTTGTGTTACCAGTTTATTGCGGAGAAGGAGTGAAAGCAACAAAGACAGTTCATTTTAAAGCAATCTCTCTCTCGTTCACTTTCTCTTTCTGACTTCTTCTTGGCACCTAGCTCCAGGACCAGTGTTTTCTTTGGTAATTCACTTGGCTGGCAAGGAAAGATATCCAGCCATCACAATTGCTTGCTGTGGTGGCAGAACTTCATCCCACTTCACCTCACAATCACCTGCATCCCTTATATTTTGAGGGCCTTCTAAAAACAAGCTTTGTGCTCTTCTGGAATAACACTTCTCCAAAAGAGCACCAAACCTGTGTCCAGAAGAAGCCTGACTGTCAACAGCTTTTAAACCCATCCATGGAAAATACCTGCCTAAACTCACTTCTTCCCAAACCCTTGTCCGTGTTCCACACTAAGGAAAGCAATTGGTGGATGTTTTTCCTGTTGGCAGATGATGCTCAGTGGGAAGGGAATGATTCTAGGGAAATCTACCACTCGCTCTCTTAACCTGTCCACCATTAAATCTATAATAACAACAGATTTCCCTGTGTTATCTCCTGAGGCAGAAATAGGGCTTGGCATTTGGGGCCAAGAAATGTACGCCCACATACTTTTCTGCCAACTCAAGAACTGGAGGAATGCACATGGTCATGACTGTGAGGAAAAGTCCTATTATCTATTAATTTATGCATCCTAAATCTCTTAATGTCACTTTCTATCTGTTCTGGCTATGGAAGCCTTAGTTTTGCAGAATGATGGCACATTCACATGCAGAGAATATTGATTCTGTGTCTTTAACTCATCTGTCCTTTCTCATTACTCAGAGCTTGGATATCACCCTATACAGGCTGGGATACTGAATAAAATCAATAGAATTAAGATGCAGATGAAGCAGCACTGTTAGATTTGATTACCACGATCCCTTCAGTGAATTTGTAGACACTTCAAAGCTGGTTATTCTGTTAAGTGACTGTCATCAAGATCTATTTTCAGCAATACACTTCTCAAGGCTGCACCACTGTAATATGAAGAATTGCATCGAGAGGGGGATCGATCCATTTCAATTTCAAAAGTAGCCCTCCCCCACTTTGATCCTTGTGGCCACCGGCTGATACTCAGTTTGGAATCTACTGTGAAAGTTCTGGTGAATGAGTGATGAGTTTGCCTCAGTCCACTTCGAGCAAGACTCATCTTACTTCATGTTCAGAGTAGACGCTTGCGTCATAAAGTTCAGAGTTGTGGTGTACTGGATCAGCTATACCCCTTTTTTGACAAAAAGCAGATGGAATTTGCAACTCTGGGAACTTTCATAAAGTAGGTGAGATAAGTGTTTAGAGCTTGCCTTCACAGTCGGAGAAGTTTCTGTGTTATTTCTAATGGGATGCTCCCAATGTTTTTGTTTCTTTCATTGTTTTCCTAATGGAAGATTTTTCTAGTCAGGTGTAGCCTATACAGTCAGTTAGGTGTAGTGGGGTTTCAGCAAATAAATGTTAGGATGTGTGTCTTATTTTTTAAATGAGGCACTTTTGTGGAGAAATTTTGCAGAATTTCAAAAGAATAAATGAAGGGCTAAGGCAGAGCTTTCCAAACTTTTCATGTTGGTGACACACTTTTTAGACATGCATCATTTTGCGACACACTCTTACAGCAGGGCATCATTTTGCGACACACTCTTACAGCAGGGCACAAGGCAGGCACTTGAACCTGCACAGAATCACAGCAGGTTTGGAGGCAGCCAGGCACAAGGCAGGCACCAGGACCTGCGCGGAATCCTGGCAGGGCTCGGAGGCAGCAGCAGCCACGACACACCCAGACACTGCAGCCGACACAGTAACGTGTCCCGACACACAGTTTGGAAAGCTCTGGGCTAAGGCAAGAATGTGCAATTTCCTTTGATTCATCAGTTATTACCTGATATGTTAAGGGAAATACACGCCTACAGGGGATGGGACTGCTATTTATTTTATTGTTTAGTTTAAATAATTTAAATAATTTTTATTTATGGTTTATTTTTAAATAGTTCAGTTAGTTTAAATAGTTCAATTAATTCAATCAAATAGTTCAATTCAAATAATTGAAATAACAAATTTACCAAAATACAAAAATTGTGGCATCTTTTTTTCTACATGTCCCTGTATGCATTTAAAAATAAATAAAAGGAAAAAAAAGTATAGTTGACCTTAGTAATACAGTGCAGTAGGGAGAAAGATTAGAAAGATGCCAGGTGACAGTCTCTGCCAGAAAGTGCACTGGGCTACATGTGACCCATCCAGGTGGCCTCTGTGCACCCTCCAACAGACACTGTGTGTTTGTACAACAATTGCACATATGAAGAAGAGAATCTATACTATTGAAGTCAAGAAAATTTGGAACAACATGATTGTAGCTGCTTCTCCTCCTTCCTCCAGATGCCCTGAAATAAGGCTTAACCCTTTTTTCCCTTTTATTTCACTTCTTCAGGTCCCCCATAAAACCCCCAAAGGGTCAAAAAGTTCATCCTCATCGTTTCCAGTAATATCGCTATATTGTTGTGACACACCTGAAAAACAAGCAGAAAAATATTGTTTAAAAAGTGTCCCCCAGCCACAAAAACCTTGTCGGCCTTTTTGCTCAGTCAAACCTCCCCAAACCTTGGAAAACCCATAGAATAATAATCATGGACTTCCAGAACGATTTTTAAATCAATTGAGTCAGAGTGAAATATGTTGCTTTTGGACTTGGAAGATCCAGATTCAAGTGACCCACAGCCATGGAAACTCATTTGAAGATTTTGGGCCAGGCACTTTCTCAGGCAATGCTACCTCAGGGTCATTTTTGTGGGAATAACATGAAGGAAGACCCTTGAGCTCCTGGAAGGAAGAAAGAATGTAAATCCAACAAATGAAAAACAATAAAAAGCAATGTGGAATGGCTTTCCAATATATTGCACTCCACTATCCGAGCATTGGCATTGAATGAAGGCCGGGGGGTCTGCTGAGGGAGTCAGTGATGTCAAAATGTTGGGTGTGACTCAGTGATTGCAACCCTGCCCCTTTTTTTGTGAATGAGGTGCATGTGTTGCACATGAAAAAGGGGTGTGGCTTTGATTGCCTGGTTACCTGCTGTTCTGACATCATTGACCACCCTGATGCAAGGCAAATTCTCTGTGCATAACTGAAAGCCCTACTCACATGGGTGCCTGTGCAAGCGAACACAGCCTTCCAACAGTCATCACTAAAGCATGGCAACATGACACAGCTGTCAGCAATAGCATGGTTCCTTTCTTTCTCTTTCCATTGTCTGCTACAGTGCTGGTCACAATGCCTAAGAGGACTGTTTGCTCAAGAAGATAGTTGAGGTGACATCTACAGTCCACTTACAGTTTTATTCTTCTTCTGTGATTAAAACTTTGTCTGAATGCTTAATGCTGCTGCTCTGCTTTAAAAAAGTAATTGAAAAAGCTACAAAGACAATTCTTCCTTGGTCATTGGCACTGACCCATCTGTTCTACAAGCATCGCTGGAGAAATGTCTCCACAGTAAGAAGGTTGCCTCCAGTAGCAGGCTCCAAAATGTCAAATGCGATTATATCGTTTATTTTTAAATACATTTCAGAGTTTGTACATGGTGATCTGTGTTTCCATGTAAACTCTCAGAAAGCCTTTCTGGAGCCAAAGAGACAAAGCAGAAGGGCATGTTCTCACATCCCACAAGCCAGAGAGAACTAGGAGCCAGAGAGCACTTAGGAGCCAAGCTAAGACTTTCTTTATCTGCTTGTCAGTCTGAGAGAAGAGAAACCCCAAGAGAAAGAAAGCAGCAGGCAGAATTAATAAGACTTTTGGAAATGTCATTCTGCCTGGGTGAGAAACAGATGAATGAGAATGCTTTTTTGCTTTTGTTTTTGAATCAGATATCTCTGACTACTGATAGGCATATGACTCCTTTACAAATCAGAGGGACTAGGGCAGAGCTTTCCAAACTGTGTGTCGCGACACACAGCATGGTGTATCGCCACACCACCCGGAAGCGGCGGTGTGCACGTGCACGGTGGCAGCGGCAGCCGCTGCTGCCGCCACCGTGCATGCGTGCACCGCCGCACGCCCCCCCCGCTGCCGCCGTGCGCGCGCGCCGCCCCACCCCCCCCGCGCCGCCGCACCCCCCCCGCGCCACCGCTGCACGCTCTCATGTGTTGCCGCCGCGCACGTGCGCGCTGCCGCATGCTCTACTGTGTCGCCGCCGCGCCCGCGCGCCCCCGCGCCGCCGCCGTGCCGCTGTTGCCACCGCTTTTGGCACTTTGGAAAGCCCTGGACTAGGGCCTTGCCAACCAGAGCCATTATCAGTTTCTATTTCTTGGCTTGCAGTGTTCAGGGATAGGAAAAATGAAGTATCAAATTTTGCTTTCTGCTCTGCAAGAAAAACACACTCCTTTCTTGAGCACTAGTTATTCTGGTGCACAATTGCTCAACAATTCTGTAGCATCAAGGATGTTTGCCTCAGACATATTTCCTCTCGGCAAAGCTGAAGAAGAAAGACAAATTCTTGGTGGTTGGTTTCATCAGATTCTACACCAGCTTTGGATGCTATTTCCCCATTGCTCGCCATCTTTGGATCAAATCTACCTATGTTCTGCATGCACATAAAAAGGGGCAGGATTCTGCTCACTAATCAAATTCTTCAAAAGCTAAGCCACAATAAAAGGCTTGTCAGCAACTGTCAGGTTTCCTAGCTAGAAATTGGTCAGCTTCAGGTTCCCTAGCCTGAACTCATCTGCAGCTTCCCAGATTCAGCACAGCACAGCTAGACACATAGGTCTCTAGTATAAACCATGATGATGAAGAAAATGACAACATGTGAATCACAATAGCATGATAATCTCGCCCTTCCATATCTGTGTCCTAACATTGGATGAAAATAAGTAAGTCATTGGATTTGCATTGTCACATCATGGTGCATGTTTTGTTGTTGGTCTTCCCATTGACACCCCTTCCCCCTCAATGGGTAGATATGGACATTCCATACTAGGAAGAAATTACTGTAATTTCTAGGAAGAAATTACTGTAACATCAACTGCCCTGTGTCAATATGAAATGGAAACCCTTCTTATACCCATAGAAGTTAATTGTGTTTTTTCCCCTGTCTTTCCCCCTAGTTTAATGAAAAATTAGCCTTGTGCTTTTCAGCCAGGACATAGACAATATTTGATTGTTGGTATAACTTATATTTCAGCCCCTAGAAATTTTAGCTTCCAATGTAACTCCCACATCACCCTACAAATGAAGCCTTGAAGTTGTTCATCTAGAGTGAACTCTTGGAGAAGCTGAAATGGTCGTTGGTTTCTCAATGGAGGTCACTGGGTTACTGAGCACAGTGATACAGATTGTTTTGTTTAAATATTCAATTACAGAAGCCCCCCCCCCCATGTACTGTATATCTATACATATAGATACCGTATGTGAACGTTTTTCAAAGTTGACAATTGAAACACAATTTGTCCATTGCTGCTGATGTATTTCCTGTAAACTGAGCCCTGGGGTATTAGCCCTGGGGAATGTCTCACTAACAAAGCTTCCCAGGGAGAAAATTCTACCAAAGAACAGAGCTTTGGGTAGATTCTTTTCAGGTATTGTGTTTGAGCACTAGTACAGGCAGGCAGGCAGGCAGGCAGGCACTAAGGGATAATGAACATAGAAGTGGACCTAACACAGCTTGGAAAACATACAATTGGTTCCAACCAGAGTTTGTTTTGTGCCTTTTCTGTTTAGGAGAACTTACAGTTTAAAGCAGTGTTTCTCAACCATGGTAACTTTAAAATGTGTGGACTTCATGCTGGCTGGGGAATTCTGGGAGATGAAGTCCACATATCTTAAAGTTGCTAAGGTTGAGAAACTCTGATTTAAAGTGTCAGAAAGAAAATAAATCAGGAGAGAGAGAGAGAGAGAGAGAGAGAGAGAGAGAGAGAGAGAGAGAACACCATTTTGTAGACCAGATTTGCATTTTTAATTAATTAATTAATTAATTATTTTTTAAAAATATATTATTAAATATATTTAAATATATTATTTTTATATATAAAATATAAATAAAATAATAGCATTCAAGGGCCACAGGAAGCATCACAGTAGCAATACAGATTTTTTTTTTTGCCTTTTAAAAGGATGTTTGTAGTTTACTGGGAAGGAATTAAATAAATTGTGTGACTTAAGCCTAACAGAGGTTTAATAGACTTGTTTTGCTTGTTCCTGCTCTTTCAGAAAAAGCTGCCAAATATAGGCATTTTGCTGTCAAATGCAAGTGATACAGTCTGGAAGGAGACCCACATACCCACAAAAAGGGGCTTGTGAAAAATGCACATGAACACCAGCAATGTTTTGCTCCAGCCTTGAGTTGTGTGTCTTTGTGTGCGTGCATGCGTGCGTGCAAACACACAGTTGGACAAAGTTAATAGCTTAAGTGCTTATGATTCTCTATAGTTGACCACCAATGGATTTAGCAGCAGCACACAGCTACATTCCGAACTTTACCAAGTAATTTCAGCCATGCAGCAATGTCCGTGAAGCCCGCCCTCCTGGATTAAATGACCGTTTGTGAATTCTGCAGCCATTCAGCTTGTACACTGTAACTCACATCATGGCTGTGTTTTGGGGCCCTAATCAGCTGTCAAGCAGAAGCCCCATTCAGCTACCTCCAGACTGTTTTATATTCCAGCAGCTCAGCTCGCGAGCAGAGCAGAGCTGGAATGTATAATTTCAAAAGAGCAACCAACGCCCGGAATTGCCTCCGCTGCTCAGCGCATGAAAAAAGACTAAAAGATCAAGCCTCTGCTCATCCTTGAGATTCAAAAGGCACTGATTTATTGTAATGCTTTATGAAAATGACAGTGGACTCCAAATCCTGTCTTAACTAGTGTTGCTGTGAGGGTGTGTTTTAAATGTTGCAACCCATTTTAAAGGGACTTGGCATTTCAAGCGTGTATGTACGTGTGTGCATGTCTGCTTGGAGAGGTTTATTTTGGCAAGCAGCAAAGAAGCCAGCAACAACTGAGATTTACCACTCCCCATTAAAAATGATGTGCTACTGAACTTGTGATGGACAAAAAGAACTAGAACCTTGAGAACCTGCAAGGCTTCACGCAGTCCCAGGTCTAAATAAACCAATAGTTTGACTTGCAACAAGTAAGGATGGGCAGGCAACATACTTGCTAGATCTACTTTTTAAAAATTAGAATCTTGAAAACCACCATTTAGAATTTCGTGCAAAAGACTTACTTAGAATGAAAACATTCTGAGCCAGGGAAGGGGTTCTGAGTAACAGAATTTAATACAGAATAAAATCACCCTTTTGTGACCATTCAGTTAGCAAGCCAAGCTGTCTCTTCCTGCTTTGTAAATACTGCCTAATCCTTATCAAGATCTACCTTCTGGTCATTCTTGGTACAACATTTGAATCCAAAAAGATGAGCACATCATTCTATTCCTGACATTCTGTGTGTGCCTCTTCATAAGTCTGTTCCATTCCATTTCTGCATTAATCTGCAAATTGGATTAAAAGAAGAACATGAATGAAAATTCACATTGGGACCATTTTTTCCACAAAACACATATTTTTTATTAGTATTAATCCAAAATGCAGTATGCATTTTTATATTAGCAATGCTATATGTTTAGCCTTTTTATGCATTTTTAAGAGTTCTCTCCCCACATTTGTACAATTGCAAAACTCAAAAGGGTTTTTATGCATTTTAGTTCAGTTCAGTTCAGTTCTGGTTTCCTCAGAAATGCAGGCTGTACAAAATGCCTCAGCATTCTTAGCAATCAATGTACCTCAATAAGAAAAAAATAATTAGTTACTTCAAGTTGGATACAAAGTACAAAATATATGAAGCAGGATATACATGAGTTTTAGCAATCATAGATTGTTAAAAAAATCTTTTTCCTGCAGTCCTGAATTATTTTGATTGGCTTACTTATTTGAGATGTCAGCACTGATTTACTGAATTATCAACTCAAGGATGTCATCACCTCTCCTTCTTTCCTAACTGAAAATCAAAACAGCATAATAAAAATCAAAACTGGGAAAAAAAGCATAAGCCCAAACATTAAATAAAAAGAGTTTGGGTGTATATGTAAGGACATTTGTTATCTTAAGGAGAATTACATATTTTTAAACATCCATATCCAAATTTCTGTCTAAACAGGCATTTGCATAGATGGAGATAAAACATGAATAAAACCAACTTTAACTGCACTAGCACATCTATGATTACATTTTTTTCTGAACAGGTGCATTACAGTCAAATATTCATCAAGAAAGTGTTTCCATTTCTGCACTCCATACAGGGTGGAGTGGAGGAATGTCTCACTGGATTTTTGTAAGACAGCTGTTCCACCTGTTCAAGATCTCCAGAAAGACAATTCAGAAAGCTTCCCATTCTAGTTGTCTATTCAGAAAAGGAAAGGAAAAAAAACCCTAGCATCTAAAATCTTAAATTAGAAATTTAATCAAGGCTGAAAGCCTAATCATATATACTTGGTTATGAAACCTATTGCAATTGGTGCACCTTTCTTCTTACTAATATATTTAGGATCAATGCATGAATGTGGAATATGTACAGGGATTTCTCTTCTTGAAACATTAGCATGCAATGCAGAACTTGCTGTCTTTTTCTTCCCTTTTTTTGCTCAATACTGTTTTTCTATTTTCTGGTTTGCCACTATGTATGCAGAAAAAAAGTATGGCTAAATGCATTCCATTGAGCACAATTCCATCTACTGAAATAGTAAGCATTCAATTAAACATTCTTAAAAGTTCACTGAAAAAGAAAAGTTTATTATAATCAGTAAGCTACCTACAAGCAAGCCACTTACAGAGACAATCAATGCAGTGAAAACTTCTGGGAGTAGAGAAGACTCAGGTGCCTGTCCTTAAGCCTGATTCAGACATAACAATAAATGATGGTTTCATACTTCACTAAGGGTGGACAGCTTCTGAAGAATGGGGACTGTTTGATTTGGCATTTTACTTTGAAAGTCTGTTTCAATCAAAGCTTCTGATTTGGCCATTGAGGATGTTGACTTTCTGGAAGGCCATCTGATGATACAATAACTCCCCAGAAGAGATGGAACCAACAACTTTGAACTATTTATTAGCATCTATTCATTAGCATCTCTCTTTGTGTCTTCAAGGTAGGAATGGGAGCATCAGGCCACTCAGAAGCAGATTTCTAATATTCCCACCCTTAAACCCCTCTACCAATCTCCAAACTACCCCCAAATCACAGCACTGAAAGTCTGCTCATTTTCCACAGTGTTACAGCAGCATGAAGATGAGATCCAGAGAACAGAGAGAGTGAATGGAATAGGATGAACGGAATAGCAATTGGCTCCCAAGTTGCTTATCCCTATGCTGCAGATATGACCTAGAGCATAGCTTTCCAAACTGTGTGTCGGGACACGTTAGTGTGTCAGCTGTAGTGTCTGGGTGTGTCGCGGCTGCTGCTGCCTCCGATCTCTGCCAGGATTCCGCGCAGATCCTAGTGCCTGCCTTGTGCCTTGCTGCCTCCAAACCTGCCCTGCTAGGATTCCACGCAGGTCCTAGTGCCTGCCTTGTGCCTTGCTGCCTCCAAACCTGCCCTGCCAGGATTCCGTGCAGGTCCTAGTGCCTGCCTTGTGCCTTGCTGCCTCCAAACCTGCCCTGCCAGGATTCCGCGCAGGTCCTAGTGCCTGCCTTGTGCCTTGCTGCCTCCAAACCTGCCCTGCCAGGATTCCGCGCAGGTCATAGTGCCTGCCTTGTTCCCTGCTGTAAGAGTGTGTCACGAAATGGTTCCCTGCTGTAAGAGTGTGTCGCGAAATGATGCATGCCTAAAAAGTCTGTCACCAACATGAAATGTTTGGAAAGCTCTGAGCTAGAGTGAGTTTTGAGAATTTCATTTCTTCCTTCTCCTTTCTGTACTGTAGGAGGAAATCCAAACTACCTCTTACCCATTTTAAATTAACTGCAGCTTCCCGGGACTTCCAAACTTCAGGAGTTTGGCTTTGTTTGGCTATACGAAATTGTCTCCTAAGGTCAAATTCAGCAGCAAGCCTCCAAATAAATGTGGCATGATTTCCCAGATTATTTTAGGGAGAAAATAAATAAGGAAAATAGGCATATTAAGTTTCCAATGAGGTCTCAAATATTTTGAGCAAAACATTCCATGTTTGCAAGGGTTGATATAAGGCTGATTGGATGTTTGGATGTCATTGTTAAATGGAAGATCAAAATGGATGTGTGGCATAAGTAAGGGTTTTGTGATATGTCCAGAGCTCCAAAGGGAGCACTTTGATTCAGGGACTGAATGAAGCAATTGGAACACCCTTTTAAATAAAATGTCAAAACAAAATCACTGTCCTTGGCTGAAGCATCAGATTGGAGTTGCCACACTATTTCAAATCCAGATGGCAAAAGGATCTATTGCACATTTCCATGTGCCCTTTTTCTCCATCTCAAAATGGACAATCAAAGTGAACCAAGCTACTCTGGTATTTCAATATGCCTAATTTCTCTGAGTCAAAGGGCTGTTTCAGTTCGGATCGCTTTCATAATCTGAATCACAGCAAGACTTCAATCAAGACCACAGCATATCCTTAATACTTAATATGAATCATAGCATTTTCCAAAGTTCCCAGGTGCAGTTCTAAGTCAGCCAACTCAAGATTGCATTTATTGAAGATGGTTTACTATGGAATCATAGCACTGACTGAGCCTAAACACCTGCTCATGGGCAGGAATGGAAATTAAACTCTGGCAGATGGCTGGCCAGCCTCAGCTTAAATATCCTATTTCTTGGCAATTCTTTGTAAATAAAAACAGTAGGCCTTCCAATTACTCTCTTGTATTTTTACAAAGGATTCCCACACTACAATCCTCGCATGCTATAATCCTCTGTGAACTTTAATCCTTATAGGTTTTTAAAAAAAATCTGTCCTGAATCTTCAGTCAGCTGCACTACGTGTTTGTGACTTGTTACATTATGAGAAATTTCTCTCCACCCGCTTCCTTTACATAATGCTTTGAGAGGAATTTAAGGTCAAATGCTTGTGAACATTCACCAGAGGAACGTTCTGAGTTGTCTATCTCCATACATTACACATGCTTCTCCCATAAAATATTTTCTCTTCCTCTGTGTGTATGAGTGTGTGTGTGCATGTGTGTGTGTGGTGCTTCAGATTAAAGGCAGAAGGGGCCTTTGGAGCACATGGGATCACTCATGTTGCCTGGTCTACATCTCCTCAAACTGCATGTTATTTTTTGTTTCCTACGCAGTTCCAAGAAAAGTTCCAAAGCACCTTTTTGCTTTTGAAACCGAAGTACTGCACAGCCCATTTATGTCCATATGGGTAACTATAGATGCAAATAACCAAGAGAGAGAGAAAGAGATACCCACTTCATTTACTTTCATTGAATGGAATGTAAGTGCATTTGTACACATATATGTGCATACCATGAAATAGAGCTGGGTTAAAATGGGATAGGTGTGTGCCTATCCTGGCATCTCATAAGTGAAAACATTTATTTATTTATTTATTTATTTATTTATTTATTTATTTATTTATTTATTTTATCCCCGCCCATCTCCCCGAATAGGAAACATAGGAATGGCTTACCTTAGCAACAACAGGTAGGCCTTGGAAGCTGATCTCAAATGTTTGAGCATTAATGAATCTCTGGAGAATAGGATATATAGGTTTTAAAGCTCCTTTTTCTCATCTTTAAATGAATGTGTTTGAAGGTAAATGAGATGACTCATTATCATGCCAAGAATATATGCAGTTCCTGTTTGTGATTTATTTAGAGTAATGTTCTGAGTGCATTTGACTCACAGCTCCTTTTTTCCCCCTTTCCTTGAATTTCAGCTCTGTTGTAACAGTACACCTGAGCATGCTTTCCCCCTCCCTCGAAATAAAGAAGGAACAGAATCACATTAGGAAATGACAATCAAATGGATAGACGTAGAGTTGCTAAACCGGTTGGTAACATAATCTTTGAGAAACTGGGCTGTTGAAAACCAGAGTACACACTTGAGCCAAAATCTAATTAGCTCAAAGTTTATTTTATTTTCTTTAAAACATAGGTTCTGTGTGCTCAGCCTAATATGCTTTCAAAGTAGTTAATGGCCTATGGAATCATATAACCATAAAAATAGGAAAATATGGAATATAATTAAGGCAGCACAATTGTAATGCCATGCCTTAAACACTCAGAGAACCAGTTACACTCTTCTTCCTGAGATCCAAAGTATTTGGTAAACACAAAGATAATTATCATTCTTTTAAAAATTATGACAGCTTTCCAGTTAACCTCTTTTGAAATGGGTACTCAAAGAATGAAGATGCATTCAGAAAAATGAAATGTTTGAAAATTTCTGAAGGCTGATTCCACATTTTGAGGGACTTTTGATAGGACTTAGCAGCAATGGAATACCACCTATTGTTTTCTCTCTAAATATGAAGAAAATGTTATATTTGTAGAAAACAAATTTGCTTCATATCCTTCAGACCAAAGAGCAGCTAATTTTAGCTTTACTCCGTTCATGGTCAAAACACAGAATATGGATTCAAATAAATTATCTATCTTTCCCCTCATCTCTACTACGTACCTTATTACAGAATTTTGAGATGAGATAGACTTCAAATGTTCTACCAAAATTAAAGACTGGGAGCAGCAGAAGTGTAATTATAGAGTTGGATTTTGATTCAAATTAGATTTGAATCTAATTCCAAAAAAGGAAATTTTAAAAGTCATAGTCAATGAGGAGTAGTCAATAAGTAAATCCAAAAATCAGACCCATACCAACCTGAGTCCTACTTGAGGGTCCAGAAGGCAAAGACATGAGAGTTACAGTCAAGATCAATAACAAACTATTGATATGCTCAGGAGATCTGGCAGTGTAATGGTATGTGGGAGAGATTTTGGGAGACTGGGCAAAGAGATGCTGCCTAGGGAATGGTCAGATCAGAAAGAGCATAGCCCACATCTGGATAGTGGGCAGGGCAAGAGGCTTAGAAGGGACCCTCCCTAGTTTTGCATTGGAGTAGGGGGGATCAGCTTGCAGTGCTTGTAAGCGATGCTGCTGGCATTTAGGGGAGGGGAATGAGAGTGTCCCTTGTGCCCAATTACATCTGGGTGGCCAGAGAATTATACTTTCAAATTTGCAAGATTTTATTAATGAAGCTTTACAACAAAGTATAATTAGCTTATCTGGTCATTTCCTGTCTAGTCTACCTGGTAAGACTGACATCAACCTTGCAAGTCTCATACTCTCTTCCAAGGAGAGGAACTTTAGGAATGACTTCCAATCCTCAAGAAACTTCACTATCCACCAAGCATCTGGCAGCAGCGTTGTTGCAACACCAGCAGGAAGTGGATGCACAGATGACCAATTTGCAGAATGCCATGATACAACTAATGCAACAGCTGGGGCAGAATTTGCCCCAACCCGTGGCAGCACAACAAATTGTGGCTCAGCCAATGCTCCTGCATTCCCATGGGAGCTTGCCAGAGAAGTTTGGAGGGGACCAGGATAAATTCCGGACATTCACCACTCAGTGTGAAATGTTTATGGCGGGCGGGCAGGCCGGTGGAGTTTCCCACTGATTGCACCAAAGTGACTTTTGTACTGAGTTTGCTGAAGGAAGCAGCAGCTAAGTAGGCAAGACCACTCATTGAGGAGAACCATCCAGTGCTGGACAACTATCAGGACTTCATGCGTAAACTCAAAGGACACTTTGGGGATTCCATACAGATAATCACTGCTAGTTGAGAGATCTGGACGCTCAAGCAGGGACAGAGGAGGGTAAGGTCATATATTTTGGACTTTAAATTACTTGCTGGCAGTGTAGGATGGAATGACCTAGCCCTAACTGACCAGTTCAGAGAAGGGCTGGCCGAGGACCTAAGTCTTTCCCACATACCATTACAGGCAGGTAGTCAGATTTAGGACATATGACTAATCACCACAGTGGCTCACAAGTGGTACACAGTGCTTCTATCAATTAGCTATTCTTACACAGGCATCTTTACAGTGAAGGATGTAGGTACCTTGCTAAATTCCAAAGTGGTTTGGATGCTTTCTTGAACAGTAGCATTTCAATGACCATTCTAAAAATAAAGAATCCTGAATGAAGAAAATATATAGTATATAGTTACTGTGTAATAACCTTCTAAGAATAGTGTATGTGTGTGTCTGATTTTATCCGTATAGATGTGATGGCCTGGGACACTCTCCCTACCAAGAAATGGAATGGAAAAAGTCATTCTACCAGAATGGAAAAAGTCTAATTCTCTGTTAGTCATGTTTGCTAGCTGCTATCAATAATTATGGCACAAAACTTCATAATGTGACACATGGCATGAAGTCTTCTGTTCCTGTCCTGAATCTCATGTAATACATCTTCTTTGGATGACCCTCACATTCTTGCATTAAAAAAGAGGGAAAATGCTGAGTTGTTAGCAACCTTTTTTGAAAGCACTTTTGAAACTAGTTAAAATATGTATTTGATAGACTGTCAATAGTGTAGATGGAGATTAACCTTTTGGTGTGAGCTAAAAATCCTCATTGTTTCTGCTAAATACGAGGAGGATAGGTGGGAATTTCCATCACTCAAAGCCACTGTTTGTTTAGAACCTGCATACATCCAACAAGAAAAAAATACATACGGATACAGGATGGGAGGAAACATAAAAATAAAAATATGGAATCAGGAAAATTCCATTGGTGAGATCAAAACTGCTACAATGAAATTGACTTTGGGTGAACCTGTAAGCAAATAATTGTGATTTCTTGGGTAATATTTAGTTGAAAGAGCCCTTTTATGAGATTAGCTGAGGTTAGAGAGTTAGAGGTTAGAGAGAGGAAGGGAGAGAAGAAAAGAAGGAATAGATAAATACTTTTTTTGCAGGATTTGTCTATCAGTATTTGTATATTTCAATAGTTTTATCTCTATGCAACCAGCTTACAGGGATGTAAACTGGAGATTGCATGCATATCATGACTGCATGCATAAAATAATGGGAGAGGTTGAGAGAGGAATTTTCATGGCTGACTACATAATTTGTATGCAGAAGGTCCCAGTCACCTGCATTTCCATCCTGGAAGAACTGTTAGTGAGTTGTTGGGTTTCAATAATATATCCTGCTGTGTTAAGAGAACACTCAAGGACAAGTTAAAATACAGTACTTGGACCTCACCTTTCAATCAAAGGTGACAAGAATAAAAGTATTGAACTCTCAAACTTGCTAGATGTATCTACAGTGTGCTTTTCTAAACCTTCTGTCTCCCCAGCTATAGGTTGAGTGCTTTTTAAACTAGAAGAAACATGGTCTTTGGAACTGCCTTTTTTGTGGCCAGTGGAGGGAACCACTTGCTATGATAAGATAGGAGATGCAAGGTTCCAGTAGCCCTTGATCTTCTGGTTGGTATAAGAAGCCAGAAAAAAGTTTCCAATGACTGTATCAGTAGGGGCATCTCAAGAGGATCCATTACTTGAAACAAGAGAAAGATCTGTCTTTCTCCTGCACTCTTTGCTCCACTTATTATCCTGGTAACAGGAACACTGATACAGACCCTCCATCTGAGCAGTCATTCTGACCAACCTATAAGCATCACTGTGAAGAGTTCTCAGAATGCTGCATTTTGTGGTGACCAGAGCAGCTGCTTGTAACCCATCTCACTATTCACTTTGAAGAACCTCATGAGGTAATGCATATATTAGGAGGATGACCAAAGTGGCAAGTGGCAAAGCTGCAGAGGTTCAGAGGCCTTTAAGTGGAGTCTGGCAATAAATTCCCACCCATCCTAGTCTGCTATCTAAGCTGTTTCATTGTGCCTAATAATAGGGCTGGCTCTGTGAATCAGCTTTAAACCAAACATACAGTATCATCTCTCTTGGAAGTGGAGTAAAAACAAAGGGCTGATCACAGCCCTCTGTTCTTCTCTTATCCACAAAACTGATGAATGAATCTGATTTAAAAATGCTGATTGAGCTCCATATATTCAGCCCAAGATTGTGCATTAGGCATTTCTACTTGGGGTAATGCGATATGCTCCTTTCTGCTGGCTTAAGACATGTTTCCACACTGATATCTTTACAGGGTACGAAACATATGAAGTATCATGCAATACTAAACCAATTAATCATTTCATTTCCTGTCCTGTAACCATATACGTGGTTATATACTGTGGAATAAACAGCTCAGCCAAAACTGTGTTTGTTTCATTTCTTACTTCCATGCATGTAGTGTATTGTGGGGTCTAGCTGACAGCAGTCAGGCTGTTTTCAATTACTTAAGCTATTGAACATGTTTCTTGTGGGCGTTTGGTAGCAGCAAGCATCATAGATATTACACAGACATATAGATTTGTGGGTAAATAGTAGCCCTGCAAGTTTGGTCTTAAGCCATTTCATGTTAATGTTTGAGATTCTGGCAAATGCAGTATGCCTCATCAGCATATGGATGGTTGCTCTAGGATGCAAGCTCTCCATGCTTTTGAGGAAGCTATTTGTGGCCACTCCCACATCCTCTCTCTCTCCTCCTTCGACTGGGAGCAAAGCACACGGCTGTGTGCTGCTCCATCCTAGGTCACTAAGTCAGATCGCTGATCCAGTCGACATAGTTTTGCTTGTGCAAGAAATGAAGCCTGAAGCCCCAGAGCAGTTATCAACTTGTCAATTCCTGTGTGACAGGCAAGAACAAAAGTATTAAATAAACAAAGAAACCCTGTATTTAACTGCATGCGATTATAAAGCAACTTATTTCTCCTAGCTGTATATATTTGATTTATTTATTTATTTTATTTTATTTATATTTCAAATTTCATCACCACCCATCTCCTTCAAAAGAAGGATTCTGGGCAGTTTACAATAAAACTAAAACTAAATACAGATTAAAATACAATAAAAACAGTACCTCTTAAATATAAATATAAAATATACAATCCATATAAGAATATAAATTCTGGATTGGCACCCAAGACCCTGGGGCACCTTTCAGATTGGAAATTATGCTGTGTTTCTTATCTGGGCTTCAGTAACTCTCCACAATTTCAAACACTAGTCTTTCTCAGTCCTCCTTAGAGATCATAGTCTCATATCATTGCAAAAAGGATTTTGGGCTTTGAATTCAACCCTTCGTTCAAATATCTAGCTCAGGGCATTCCAAACTGTGTGTCACGACACAATACTGTGTCGCCTGGGGGGCCCACGTGTGTCACGTGACAACCCGGAAGCGCTGATGGTGCACTGCTGCTGCTGTATGTAGTAGCGCACGCAGTGGTGGGCCATCAGCAATTCCGGGTTGTCGCATGACACACCAGGCCACTGCTGCCACTGCGCTGCCACCGCCACCACGGCGCACAAAAACCCAAAAGCGCAGCGGCGGCAACCAGAAGCACCGCCACCGGCGCTTCTGGGGTTTTGCATGCCACAGCAGTGGTACTTCCGGGGTTTTGCATGCTGTGGCGACGGCGCTTCCAGGTTTTTGTGCAACGCAGCGGTGGTGCTTCCGGGTTTCTGTGCACCGCAGCAGTGGCGCTTCCGGGGTTTTTCATGCTGCCGTTGGTGTGTCGCCAACGGCAAAAGTTTGGAAAGCCCTGATCTAGCTGGTTTCTCCTTGAAGGTGGAGAAGAAGAGTGAAGTGGAACCCACCAGCTCCCTTGATAACTGATAACCATCTAAGGATAAAACCAGCAACTTCCAGCATGCAGAACATGTGCTTTAGTTACAGAGATTTTCTAGAGAGAATCTGAAATCAAACAGATGTGATCCCATACATGATGACCAAATATCCATATTTTTAAAGTGGTTTAAAGGTACCTTTTTATTGGAATTGCAGTATTAGTAGCTTTTAATTTATTCACTCTTCAGATGTGATTAGCCTCAAAGCAAGAGGAAGAAATCCAGATACAATTCAGGTTCTTTTCTCCAACTGATAGCAATTTCAAGGGATGGGATGGGGTGGAGTTAGATCAAGCAAACAGCTTGGGACAAATATTATTGTCTCAATCAAAATAAATTTCTCTGTCAATGTAATTTTATTTTCTCCATTGTTTTTATCCAATGAAATCAATGGGCATCTAGAGCAGGGTTTCTCAACCAATGTTCCATGGAACCCTAGGGTTCCATGAGTGGTCACTAGGGGTTCTCTGGGAGATCACGATTTATTAAAAAAAATATTTCAAATTCGGGCAACTTCGCATTAAAAAGGTAAGTTTCATTCTTTATTTTTAGTTTAAGAACACTGTCAATGCATAGATACAGGCCTACCCATGAAACGAATATAATAATTTTGTAACATCTGGCCTATATTTGAGCCTGAATGTGCAGAGGTTCCCTGAGGTCTGAAAAACATTTCAAGGGTTTCTCCAGGGTCAAAAAATTGAGAAAGGCTGAGTATGAGGGAAAATGCAAAACTTCTGAAATATTTCTTGAGTTTCTATTTCAAGTGATTAGTTTACATACCATGAATGAAGGCATCTATCCCATCAATTCCAATACTGAATCATACTTTGCCTCATCCTCCCATGTTATTTGTTTAACATTTTAAACCTGTTTTTCAATGCTAAGGAAAAAAAGTCTCAAAATCCTGCTCACATCACATCTGTTACAGGTTGTTGTTGTTTTAGATTTTTTATCCTGCCTTTACTATTTTTATAAATAACTCAAGGCGGGGAACATACCTAATACTCCTTCCTCCTCCTATTTTTCCCAAAACAACAACCCTTTAAGGTGAGTTGGGCTGAGAGTGACTGGCCCAAAGTCACCCAGCTGGCTTTGTGCCTAAGCCGAGACTAGAACTAAACAGACTCACAGAGTTACCATGTGTGAGTTGGGCGGCCTTATACATTTGTTAAATAAATCATTCCTTCCTTCCTTCCTTCCTTCCTTCCTTCCTTCCTTCCTTCCTTCCTTCCTTCCTTCCTTCCTTCCTTCCTTCCTTCCTTCCTATAGATAGTATTAATCATAGTTCTTAGTTTCTTGTTCCTTGGTTTGTTTCCAGGCTAGACCACAGGAAATAAAGTCGAGCAAACTATTAGAAGAAAGTTCTCTCACAAAACATTAGATCTGTTTGGGGTGGGTTTTTTTTTTTTTTTACTCCAGACTCAACATAAAGAAGAAAAAAGAGGGAGATCAGGGTCGTTGAAGTTGCCCATTAAAAGGGAATATCTGGGCCACATGCTGCTAGGTAGATGCAGAGCTTGCCTGACCCTATCCTTCTCAGCTGAGAAAATACATTGCATTTCTTTTCAGAGAATAACAATTCTTTCTTACAAACATGCAAGCTATCATTTGCCAATTTTACATAAATTTGCTCTCTTCTTTTGTGTATGATGGAAACACGAACACCCTTTCTATGGCTCTTTCTGCGGTTAAGAAAAGAGAAGAATATTTTACTCTCTTTGAAATAATGGGTTTGATGACTTATTGGTATTTCAAAAAAAAAAAAATCTGAAAGACCATTATCTGAAGGGTTCCAGTGTATGTTTGGTAGTCACAAAGCTTTGGTCTACAGGGTTTTAAAATATTTAAAATGAGAAATAATTTCAGCCCACATCAGCAATAGAACTCCAACCCAGGTGCATTTTAGCCCTCTCAAAGAGTGATGACAAAAAGAAATATTCTTTAACCTGGTGGTTAGCAATACTTTAGAATGCGTGCTTTGTCATTCATCCAGTACAAGAAAAAGAAACAGAGTGGTACATGCTGCTGTGAATGCTGGGGCCAAGCAGAAAATGAGAGAAAAGCACTATCATAATGAACTACGAAGTTATATTTTGTGTTTCTATACAAACAATGTAAGATAGTTGGAAAAAGCCAAACTTGGTGGTAGGGAGCTTTCTTTGTTTGTTGTTCAGTCATTTAATCGTGTCTGACTCTTCGTGACCTCATGGACCATAGCACGCCAGGCCTTCCTGTCCTCCACTGCCTCCCGGAGTTAACTCAAATTCATGTTCATTACATCGGTGATGCTATCTAACCATCTCATCCTCTGCCGTCCCCTTCTCCTTTTGCCTTCAGTCTTTCCCAGCATCAGGGTCTTTTCCAGTGAGTCCTCTCTTCGCATTAGGTGGCCAAAGTATTTGAGCTTCAGCTTCAGCATCTGTCCTTTCAATGAGCAGTCAGGGTTGATTTCCTTTAGGATTGACTGATTTGACCTCCTTGCAGTCCAAGGTACTCTTAAGAGACTTCTCCAGCACCACAGCTCGAAAGCATCAATTCTTTGGCGCTCAGCCTTCCTTATGGTCCAACTCTCACAGCCATACATGGACATTAAGCAGGATCCAGAAATTTGTAGCCTTTCAGAGATCAATGGGCTCCCATCTTCTCAAGCAACATGGTTAATTTTATTTTTATTTATTAATCAAATTTATATGGCCGCCCATCTCACATGGTCCCATGCCATGAAGGGTTTTAAAAGTCAACACCAGCACCTTGAATTGGACTCGGAAACAGAAAGGTAACCAATGCAGCTGTCAAAGCAGAGGTGTAATGTGTGTTCTACCAGAAACACACATAACTGTCTGCGCCGTCACATTCTGCACCAACTGAAGTTTCTGGATACTCTTCAAGGGCAGCCCCATGTAGAGCACATTGTAGTAGTCCAACTGGGAGGTGACCAGGGCATGAGTGACTGTGAGTAAGGCCCCTCAGTCCAGGAACAGGCACAACTGGTGCACAATAGGGTGAGATTAACATCTGGTAAGTTTAACATCTGGAGGCCCATGAGATTCCCCACCACTGCTATAGAATTTAGCAGAGATCTTTAGAACCATATGTCCCCTATATCAATGAGATTCATAACAGTGATGTTTTAAAAGAACTTTACTGTGATATTGATGGAGGGAGATTGCCAAAATGAACTCTCATCATTTCACTGATAGATAACAATGAATGGAGTCTACTAGAATATGACACTCTCTACCCAAAAGGCTACATAAAATGCATACACTTGGGGCAGATGACTACTAAGCAAAAGGGTATAGTTTGAGAAAGTTGCGTACAAAAAAAGACATCACATCTGGAGGGCAGATCCTTAAAAAATGTCACCAATTGCCTAGGAAATATGTTTGGGAAAGTTGCAAATTACATTGAATGTAGCTTTTTAGCTTTTTCTTTTTTAATTACTGAAACTTGATGATATTGAAGGAGACTAGATTCAAGTTTATCCATCTAGCCCTAACTTCAATTCAGCACACATTTTCAAAGCAAACTACACAACCAGAAATAAAGAAAATGCAGGAGGAGAGTTTTGCTGGAAACACTGCAGAATAAATGTCGAGGTGTGTTGTGCTATTAGTTTTTCTAACCCTTCATTATCCATTTCCAATCCATTATGGCAAGGGAAGAATTTACAAACTTCCAAAACCTTACATAAGCCTTTCCTTGTCCTAATCTCTCATCTTGACTCTGTGTCTTCCAAGTCTCCCTCCCACCCATTCCTTCAACCTTCCTTGTAAGTATAAAATGACAGATCAGGCCAGGGAAGAGTTCCAATTGGTCATCTACCAGCAGCTAAAACTTCAAATTGAGCTGTCTGACAACAAAACGTGATTGTCCCATTTTTTTTCAGGCTCCAGTCTCATTCTCTCAAATAAATTAAAATGAAATATTGCTGCTGTCGTGATTGTCTAGAGGCATTTCTCTCTGTATTCAGTGCATTCATGTTTGGACTCTTGTACAAGGATTTCTTTCTTGCTTTTCTTTCCCCCTTGTCCATCTTCCTTGTTTGTGTGGGGTTTTTAGAGTCACTTGCTTATCTGCATTATTCATTAATATTTGTTCTCATATTACAACTGAAAGATGATGAATCTGTGTCTTCTGATACATCAAGCTCTGGACTGAAGGAATGTGGCGCAATAACTCCATAATTGTAGTAAATTACAACTGCAAGTAAAACTCTCTTTTGAAACAATCAGAAAGGGTCCAGTAGCACCTTGTCCAATTTAATAAAATAAAATAAAATAAAAAGCATAAGCTTCATAGCAGGTGACAAGAATGCCCCCTTTGGATTAAGCATAGGACAAACAGGACAAACATTGAAGGAAAGAATTAATGGGCACAGGTTGGACATCAGGACTCAAAAAAAAAGGGGGGTGTCAAAATAATATCAGAATATTTCAACCTTCCCTGACACTCTATTATAGATCTTTACAGTAACTCTCTTGGAAAAAATAAACCTTGCCAGCCCAATCAAGCAAGAGATTACAGAACTCACATGCATCAAAAGGTTGCAGGCTATCTCTGAAGGTCTCAACAATGGTGGATTTTTGTTGTTGTTTATTCGTTCAGTCGTTTCCGACTCTTCGTGACTTCATGGACCAGTCCACGCCAGAGCTTTCTGTTGGCCGTCACCATCCCCAGCTCCCCAATGGTTGAGTCCGTCACCTCCAGAATACCATCCATCCATCTTGCCCTTGGTCGGCCCCTCTTCCTTTTGCCTTCCACTTTCCCTAGCATCAGCTTCTTCTCCAGGGTATCCTGTCTTCTCATTCTGTGGCCAAAGTACTTCAGTTTTGCCTTTAAGATCATTCCCTCAAGTGAGCAGTCTGGCTTGATTTCCTGGAGTATGGACTGGTTTGATCTTCTTGCAGTCCAAGGCACTCTCAGAATTTTCCTCCAACACCACAGTTCAAAAGCATCTATCTTCCTTCGCTCAGCCTTCCTTATGGTCCAGCTCTCGCAGCCATAGGTTACTACAGGGAATACCATTGCTTTAACTATGCGGACCTTTGTTGTCAATGTGATGTCTCTGCTCTTAACTATTTTATCAAGATTTGCCATTGCTCTCCTCCCAAGAAGTAGACGTCTTCTGATTTCCTGGCTGCAGTCAGCGTCTGCAGTAATCTTTGCGCCTAGAAATACAAAGTCTGTCACTGCCTCCACTTTTTCTCCCTCTATTTGCCAGTCATCAATCAAGCTCGTTGCCATAATCTTAGTTTTTTTGAGGTTTAACTGCAACCCAGCTTTTGCACTTTCTTCTTTCACCTTCGTCATAAGGCTCCTCAACTCCTCCTCGCTTTCAGCCATCAAAGTGGTATCATCTGCATATCTGAGATTGTTAATGTTTCTTCCAGCGATTTTAACTCAAGCCTTGGATTCCTCAAGCCCAGCATGTCGCATGATGTGTTCTGCGTACAGGTTGAATAGGTAGGGTGAGAGTATACAACCCTGCCGTACTCCTTTCCCAATCTTAAACCAGTCCGTTGTTCCGTGCTCTGTTCTTACCGTTGCTACTTGGTCGTTATACAGATTCCTCAGGAGGCAGACAAGATGACTTGGTATCCCCATACCACCAAGAACTTGCCACAATTTGTTATGATCCACACAGTCAAAGGCTTTAGAATAGTCAATAAAACAGAAATAGATGTTTTTCTGAAATTCCCTGGCTTTCTCCATTATCCAGCGGATATTGGCAATTTGGTCTCTAGTTCCTCTGCCTTTTCTAAACCCAGCTTGTACATCTGGCAATTCTCGCTCCATGAATTGCTGGAGTCTACCTTGCAAGATCTTGAGCATTACCTTACTGGCATGTGAAATAAGTGCCACTGTTCGATAGTTTGAACATTCTTTAGTGCTTCCCTTTTTTGGTATGGGGATATAAGTTGATTTTTTCCAATCTGATGGCCATTCTTGTGTTTTCCAAATTTGCTGGCATATGGCATGCATCACCTTGACAGCATCATCTTGCAAGATTTTAAACAGTTCAGCTGGGATACCGTCGTCTCCTGCTGCCTTGTTATTAGCAATGCTTCTTAAGGCCCATTCAACCTCACTCTTCAGGATGTCTGGCTCTAACTCACTGACCACACCGTCAAAGCTATCTCCAATATTATTATCCTTCCTATACAGATCTTCCGTATATTCTTGCCACCTTTTCTTGATCTCTTCTGCTTCTGTTAGGTCCTTACCATCTTTGTTTTTGATCATACCCATTTTTGCCTGGAATTTACCTCCGATGTTTCTAATTTTCTGGAAGAGGTCTCTTGTCCTTCCTATTCTATTGTCTTCTTCCACTTCTGCACATTGCTTGTTTAAAAATAATTCCTTATCTCTTCTGGCTAACCTCTGGAATTTTGCATTTAATTGGGCATATCTCCCCCTGTCACTGTTGCCTTTTGCTTTCTTTCTTTCTTGGGCTACTTCCAGTGTCTCAGCAGACAGCCATCTTGCCTTCTTGGTTTTCTTTTTCTTTGGGACGTTTTTTGTTGCCGCCTCCTGAACAATGTCGCAAACTTCTGTCCATAGTTCTTCCGGGACCCTATCTACTAAATCTAGTCCCTTAAATCTATTCTTCACCTCCACTGCATATTCCTTAGGAATATTAGTGAGCTCATATCTAACTGATCTGTGGGTCTTCCCTATTCTCTTTATTCTGATTCTAAATTTTGCAATAAGAAGTTCGTGATCTGAACTACAGTCAGCTCCAGGTCTTGTTTTTACTGACTGTATAGATGTCCCCCACCTTTGGCTGCAAAGGATGTAGTCAATCTGATTTCGGTGTCGACCATCTGGTGAAGTCCATGTATAAAGTCGTCTTTTAGGTTGTTGGAAGAGAGTGTTTGTTATGCACAGTGAGTTGTCTTGGCAAAATTCTATCAGCCTATGTCCTGCTTCATTTTGTTCTCCCAGACCATGCTTGCCTGTAATTCTAGGTGTCGTCTGACTACCCACCTTAGCATTCCAGTCTCCTGTAATGAAAATAACATCTCTTTTTGGTGTATTATCCAGTAGGTGCTGCAGATCCTCATAGAACTGATCTACTTCTGCTTCTTCAGCAACTGTGGTTGGGGCGTATATTTGGATCACTGTGATGTTAAATGGCTTACCCTGAATTCGAATTGAGATCATTCTATCGTTTTTTGGATTTTCTCCAAGCACTGCTTTAGCCACTTTATTATTAATTATGAAGGCTACTCCATTTCTTCTGTGGTCCTCTTGTCCACAGTAGTAGATCTGGTGGTCATCTGATGTGAAGTGGCCCATCCCAGTCCATTTCAGTTCACTGACACCTAAAATGTCTATATTTAATCTTGACATCTCACCAATAACCACATCCAATTTGCCCTGGCTCATAGATCTTACATTCCAGGTTCCTATGGTGTGTTGATCTTTAGAACATCGGATTCGTCGTTCACCACCAGCACCGTCGGCCGCTAGCCGTCCTTTCGGCTTTGAGCTAGCTGCGTCATCACATCTGGGGCTAGTTGAACGTATCCTCTGTTCCTCCCCAGTAGCATTTTGACCATCTTCCGACCTGGGAGTCCCATCTTCCGATGGTATACCGACATATCTTTGGTTGTACTGATCCATTTAGTTTTCATGGCAAGAATACTGGGGTGGGTTGCCATTACCTTCCCCAGGGATCGTATTTAGTCTGACCTCTCTGCCACGACCTTCCCGTCTTGGGTGTCCCTTCATGGTTTAGCTCATGGTTTCATTGAGGTGCTCAAGCTCCAGCACCACGACAAGGTAACGATCTCCTTTGCTGGATTTGGTGGATTTTTAGCACACTACAATTGTCATAAAGTACTTGTAATGTGTTTCATATATAACATGTATCTGCATAACCACCCTGTCTTCTGCCTTCCCCTCCTCCCCCACCCCATCCCAATGTAAATCCTCCATCAGTCATTCCCCATGCTGGCTGGGGAATTCTTGGAGTTGAAGTCCACACATCCTGAAGTTGCTGAGGTTGAAAAACACTGGTCTAGCAACTCCATTGCATCTGATGAAGTGAGTGAAAGTGCATGCCTTTTAATAAATTTGTTAGAAAAGGTACTACCAGACTCCACCTGATTTTTGGCTACCATGGACTAACCCAATTCCCCTACAATCTCTTTTGAAAAGCAACTCACCCAGTCAGAATGTGAGGTGTCACTTAACATTACTGTGTTATCTTCTCTTCTGGAAAGTAAACTGTGCTAGAAGAGTTCAACATTTCTGCTAGAGCTGGCATAACTTGCACAGGGCAACAGAGGCAAACACACCTGGCCAGGGAAATCAAGACTCACTATGGCAGATATAACTCTTGCCATCTCTAAGAGGCTGCCAACGTTTCTTCAATAGAGGTTTCTGTTTGCAGGGTACTTTTGTAATTTTTGTTATCATTTTTATATAAACTATGCGTTTCAGATTCTAAGGTTTGCTTTTAAGTTATATTAACATTTCTTTCTTTTTGCTTCTATTTAAGAACTCATTTTTTCAAAAAATTCAATTTTCCTGCTCTTTGCATAAATGTGATTAAAGAATAGCATGCTTTCTGCTTTCCCTGTTTAATGGAAGAGATTACATAAAGCAAAGTTTATTTTAAAAAGTGGGAAATAAAGTGATGCACATTGTAGGAAAACAATCGTACTTCATGTGTATACTTATATGGACTAAACTGTTTCTGAGTAAGAAAGGGCTCACGGTCATAGTCAATAGCTCATTAAAGATGTGGATCCTATAGGTGACAGGTGGCAGCTGTGAAACAAGGCAAATTCCATGTAGGCTCAAAAATGAGACTGCCAAAATTGTATCATCTTTAAACAAATCTATAATGGATACCTACAAATATCAGATTAGTGCAGGCAATGGTATTATCTGTGGTACTCTATGGAAGCAAAAGTTGGCCTTTGAAGGAGAAGGATAGAAAAAGTATTGACGTCTTTGAAATTTGGGGTTAGAGAAAACTGCTGAGAATACCATGGATAGTCAAAAAAACTAACAAATGGACCATAGAACAAATCAGCCCAAAGTTCTCACTCAATGCAAAAATGACGAGGCTCCAATTATCCTACTTCAGACACATTATGCAAACACTTAGCTCTCTATGGCTGGGGAATTCTAGGAGTTGAAGTCCACACATTTTAAAGTTGCCAAGGTTGAGAAACACTGATTTAGGATGTAGCACAAGACTGGCAATTTTTTGCAATCAAGGCTATTTTTTTTAAAAAATAAAGATCCTATGAGAGCTGCAGAATGTACAACCACGAAGGTCACAAAAGCCCTAGAGTGGGTGAAGCCAATTCTTTCAGCCTACATTGGGGCAGGATAGTTTGAAGAGGCAAAATAGGTACCCCAAGTCTTCTGGAGGATTAAGGCTCCTGTTTTGCATATAACCCTCCCCATGGAAAAAGCTGATTTTGTTGTTCTTAAGGGGACACATTTTGCGTTAAGCTCCACTCACTCCAGGGATCATTTAGGGATGTTCTCAGAGCCATAAAGAGTACTAGGGCCATTTGCAACCCATTTGCCAATTATGATTTCCTCAATATACCACACTTCAACAAACAATAACATAGGGATGAACAAACCCAGCCATTGGGACCTCTGCAATTGTGACTTCTGCTACACACTTTCCTGGCCTTTAGCTGTATTGGAACAATCCAGTGAGTATCAATGCTGCCTGCAGCTCTGCCACCCTTTCATGACTCATTTTTCTCATCCAGAAAAGGCTTACCATCTTCTTGTACCCTTCACTATTAATAAAAAAAAGATTGCATTTTGGCAAAATAGCTTTATCAAGCTCAATTTTGCATAGGAAAACCCCTTCTGAGAATAGCCGGCCAGAGTCACAGGTGCAGCTCAATGTGAAACAAATGAGAGTTGCCACACCTGGAGCCAAATAGGCCGTTGGTTAACTCTATCAGAACCTTTGCAGTCCATGCACTGCTTGAGTGCTCTCAGGAGCATTGGAAAGGGCCATATTCTGAACTGATAATTGCCCCAGGTATAGGGATGGGACTAGGGTCTGTGTCACCCGGGGCAAACATGGATTCCGTGCTCCCATGGTTTATTTTGTCATTTTGGCGCACCCGGGCGTCATTTTGGTGCACCCCCCAGCGTGGTGCCTGGGGCACATGCCCCGCTTGCCCCGTCCCAGTTGCGGCCCTGCCCAGGTAGCTCAGCATGGTGACATGGACAGGTTCTGCAGATTTCAGGCAAGAATTTGTATGGTCAAGCAGGTGCTCTTCCTTGTAGTTCCTCCATCTTGAGGAGACATATAAACCTTTACGGATGCGTTTTATCAACCTTAGCAAATTTAAGAAGTGTGGACTTCAACTCCTAGAGTCCCCCAGCCAGCATGACACTGAACGAGACTGATGGGAGTGGGACTGGAAATTCTGGTAGTATAATCTGAGCGCACAACTCACATACTGTACATCAAAAGGTTTCAGGCAATCTCAAATGTTTATGAAAGTGTGGCATGGGCTGGTCCATGAAGTCACGAAGAGTCAGAAGCGACTGAATGAATAAACAACAAAAATGCCTTTTAATAAAATAATAATCAAACTTTTCAGGAAACTTTGAGTACTATTTTGGCCATGATCTCAATCCAGAAAAGAATAGGCTATTGGGTTTAGATGACCCACTAGTTGAATTCATATAACACTCTTAACCTGGTTATAAAGTTAACTAGGTTAACTACAAAGAGTCCCCTTTGGGGGAGATGGGGCAGTGATAGAAATCGAAAGAATAAATAAATAAATAATCTATTTTCCTGGATTTACACAATACACTGAACCACCAACTAACCAACACAGCCTGCTAATTTAGAATAAAACTGACCAAGGTTAACTCTAATAAAGTATATGTAAATGCTGCTGCTAGGGTTCCAAATGATTTGGGTAAGTACATATTGCAACTGTTGCCTATACGCCAATATCTTTCATCTGATATGAAAGACATATTTTTGTGTCATTTATGTCTTAATGCAAAAGGACACGTGCAAATATTTTTTAAAAAGGCATCTACAGTGTATGCTTATTATTCTTATCTGTTTTTATTATGGAAAAAACTGTCTTGCTAAAAATAAAACAGGAAGAAACATTCAAATTGTTTTGTCTGCTGGATGATAAATAACGTTAAAATACACACATGAACACACACATTGCAATGAAACACCTGTTTAGAAAAATGACAGAGTACAGAAATCAGGCAGTACAAGCACCACCTAGTCTCACACCTGCTGTAGACGAAAACCATAAAAATGCCATTCATTTCCCTTCAACATGTTTCAGTCACAAAGCTGCTGAATATGCTTCATAGAATTAGATGAAAAGAGATAATTCATTATGGAAGAGATTTGCTGAGGTACAGCTGTGGGGTCCAGAGTAGGCATACAGTAGAATTTATTTCAAAGGCAGATGGCTCTCAATTTGTGGCTGGACTTGGGGAAAAGGGAGCAGAGAATATTAGGGATAGTTTGAAGTAAGACTTTGATGGCAATACAGAGCAGGGTTTCTCAACCAGGGTTCCATCGAAACCTAGGGTTCCACAAGAGGTCACTAGGAGTCACTAGGAGGTCACTGGGAGATCACAATTTATTTAAAAAAATATTTCAAATTCGGGCAACTTCACATTAAAGAGGTAAGTTTCATTCTTTATTTTTAGTTTAAGAACACTGTTAATACATAGATACAGGCCGACACATGAAACAAATATAATAATTTTGTAACTTCTGGCTTATCATTGGCGATCACTCGTAGCCGAGTAAGATTGTCTTCCAAAGGTAAAATTTTAACGGTGGATCCGTAAGTGGCTATAAAGGCCAATTCTGGATCCGCACAACCTCCCACAATGGGGGCATAGGTTTCCGGGTGGGAGACGGTCATGATGAGGGTTTGCCTGACGTGCCTTCCTTTTAGCTCTTTTCTCCTTTTCGCCCTGTACTCGTGCTTCTTCAAAGTCCATAGCGCCATTAATAAAGGATGACCTCCAATTGAAACGCTCATGAGTTAGGGCTTCCCAGTTCTCAATGCTGATATTACATTTTTTTTAAATTAGCTTTGAGAGTATCTTTGAATCTCTTTTGCTGTCCACCAATATTCCGTTTTCCATTCTTAAGTTGGGAGTAAAGTAGCTGCTTTGGAAGACGATGGTCAGGCATTCGAACAACATGACCGGTCCAGCGAAGTTGATGTTGGATGATCATTGTTTCAATGCTGGTGGTTTTTGCTTCTTCTAATACGCTAACATTAGTCCGCCTATCTTCCCAAGTAATTTGCAGAATTTTTTGGAGGCAGCGTTGATGGAATCTTTCAAGAAGTTGGAGGTGGCGTTTGTAGAGGGTCCATGTTTAACAGGCGTACAGAAGGGTTGGTAGTACAATGGCTTTGTAAACAAGCATTTTGGTCTCCCTGCGAATGTCCCGAACCTCAAACACTCTACGCTTCATTCGGGAGAAAGCTACACTCGCAGAGCTCAGGCGATGCTGAATTTAAGCGTCGATGTCGGCTTTTGTAGATAGATGGCTGCTGAGATAAGAAAAGTGATTGACATTTTCTAGTGACACACCTTTAAGCTGGATTGATGGCGCTGCAGAGGGATTGGTTCGAATTTGCTGGTAAAGCACTTTGGTTTTTTTAATGTTAATCGAGAGGCCGAGTTTTTCATATGCTTCTGCAAAGATGTTTAGGATAGTTTGAAGATCTTCCTCGGAGTGTGCACAGACTACGTTATCATCAGCATATTGAAGTTCTATAACAGAAGTTGCAATTACCTTATTTTTTGCTTTCAGCCTACTAAGATTAAAAAGCTTTCCATCTGTTCGATATATAATTTCTACACCAGTAGGAAGTTTCTCTTCAACAAGGTGCATAATCATAGCGATGAAGATAGCGAATAAGGTTGGAGCAATAACACATCCCTGTTTAACGCCGGATTCCACTTTAAATGGATCGCTTTGAGAGCCATTGTTATTCAGGATTGTTGCCATCATGTCGTCATGGAGTAACCGCAAGATGTTCACAAATTTATCAGGGCATCCGATTTTCAGAAGGATGGTCCAGAGAGCAGTACGATTTACAGTATCAAAAGCTTTAGTCAGATCAATAAACGCCATGTACAGAGGGCAGTTTTGCTCCTTGCATTTTTCTTGAAGCTGTCGTGCAGTGAAGATCATATCTACTGTTCCCCTGGAAGGGCGGAAACCATTTTGCGTTTCAGGGAGGATGTCTTCTGATACAGATAGGAGACGGTTTGCAATGATCTTTGCCAGGATTTTGCCTGCTGTGGCTAGAAGGGAGATGCCTCGATAGTTTCCACAGTCTGTTCTATCACCCTTTTTAAAGAGAGTGATAATTATGGCATCCCTAAAGTCTGCTGGAATCTCCTCCCTCATCCAGATTTTTTCGATGAGCTTATGAAGTTGTTGTGTAAGTTTAGGCCCGCCTTCTTTAAAGACTTCAGCAGGAATCCCATCAGGTCCACTAGCTTTGTTATTTTTCATTTGTTTAGTGGCTTTGCTGACTTCCTCCAAACTAGGGGGTACTGCAAGCTCATCTCTTATTTGTTTTTGCGGAATTTGCAAGAAGACTTCATCAGCCACAGTAGAGTGACGATTAAGGAGATTGTAGTAATGCTCTTTCCAGCGCAGTGCAATAGACTCTTTGTCCTTTAGAAGTTTAGCACCATTTACTGAGCGTAAGGGATTTGTACCATGGTTTGTTGGTCCATAGATGGCCTTTATGGCATTAAAAAAGCCCCGTGCATCATGAGCATCTGCAAAATGTTGGGTTTCTTGGGCTTTTTTTATCCACCATATGTTCTTAAGTTCTCTAGTTCTTCTTTGGACTTCTGCCTTTGCAGTGGCGTAGATTTTTTTCTTAACGGCACAGTTAATATCTTTTTGCCATATCTGGAAGGCTTTCCTTTTCTTGTCAATAATATGTTCAATCTCACTATCGTTCTCATCAAACCAGTCCTGATGTCTCTTAGTCTGGTATCCGATAGTTTGTTCAGAGGCTGAAATAATAGAAGTCTTCAATTTAGTCCAGTGTTCCTCAACATTTTCAGGAAGTTCCATAGGCAGATGTTCCTTGAGAGTTGATTGAAAGCAAGCTCGTTTAATAGGATCTTGAAGGGCCAGTATATTCATTTTATGCCTTGGTTTTCTTCCTTGGAGCCTACGATGAGGGACAATCTTTATGGCCATCGTGGATCGAATTAATCGATGGTCTGTCCAGTAGTCATCGGCGCTTGTCATGGCTCTGGTGAGAAGTACATCACGGCGATCTCTAGCACGGACAATTACATAATCTAAAAGATGCCAGTGCTTCGATCGTGGGTGCTTCCATGATGTTTTAAATTTATTTTTCTGGCGAAAGAGTGTGTTAGTAATGACAAGGTTATGCTCTGCACATTTAGTCAGAAGTAAGATTCCATTCGTGTTGCTGTTGTCAACTCCTTCTTTCCCAATGATCCCTGGCCACAAATCAAACTCACGCCCAACTCTTGCATTGAAATCGCCCAGGAGGATAATTTTATCCTCCTTTGGTATCTCTGATAAGATGTTGTCCAGCTGGGTATAAAATTTTTCCTTGATATCCTCATCTGCATCTAGTGTTGGTGCGTAAGCACTTAGGATAGTTGCCTGTTGGTTTTTGGCGAGTTTTATTCGCAGAGTTGAGAGTCGTTCGTTAATCCCAGTGGAAACTTCTGACAAGAGCTTCACAAGGTCGTTTTTGATAGCAAAGCCTACCCCATGTATTCGTCGTTCTTGTTCAGGCAGTCCTTTCCAAAAGAAGGTATAACCTCCTTTTTCTTCCTTCAACTGTCCTTCTCCTGCTCTTCGAGTTTCTTGGAGTGCTGCTATATCGATATTAAAACATCTCAGCTCCCTTGCAATAATGGCAGTCCTACGTTCAGGTCGTTCACTATCCATATTGTCTTGCAGTGTCCGTATATTCCATGTTCCAAAATTCATGTGTTTTTTACGACCGCTAGATGGTGACCCCACTGGTCGCGGTAATCCAGTCAGGGAGAAAATGAGGCAGACTATGTTTAGGGCAACTTTTCTAGCCCCCTCCCCATATGGGGTGAGCAGAGTGGATCCTAAATAGGGCTGCTCAGTCGTGGATACAGCTGCCGAACTACTCAACTGCCTCGATCCTTGAGTCAGGGTGACTGAATCCGTATCCACTGCCCATGTGCTGGTCCATGACTAGGAGCTTCCGGATTTCACAGTCCTGCCCCCGTTGCCATTCGTCAGTCTCCATGGGACTTTTGGTTGTTTTGGGTTTGGTGTGGTTGGAAGACGCCTGTGCGTGAATTTGTTTTATGTGTGGAGATCGGTGCACAACGATCAGCACACAACCTTCACAGAAAAAGGCTCTAATCCAATGGCATGGATATCATGACGATTGGTGACCTTTTGTCTGCTGCAGCCTTCATCCGCCTTCGCAGCCGTTGTAACAATACACCTTGTTATCTTCCGCCTGTTCTGCCGTTGAGGACTTTCTTGGATCGTTCTTTGTCTGGTTCCTCCCCCTGGACCTTACCGCCATGGGTGACCCTGCCAGGAGTACATGACTCCCGACGGCTTCGCTCACAGGGTTCATTGGGAACACAAGCCCACTCACCACAACAAGGTGACGATCCAGCGAGTGAGACTTCTGGCTTATATTTGAGCCTGAATGTGTAGGGGTTCCCCAAGGCCCGGAAAATATTTCAAGGGTTCCTCCAGGGTCAAAAAGTTGAGAAAGGCTGATACAGAAATTTGTACCAGGAAGAAATATCTGTGTAATCCTGCAGGTTCTTGAAAAGGCTAATGCAAGGAGGGGAATATTACGGGGACAACTGATATGGCTTATTTTATCTGGCATTACTTTATTATTTCAGCTTAGTGTACTTACTTATTTAATTCAATTTATATGGCTACCGCCCTCACCAAAGTAATGTAGCTGTGGTATGTAAAGTTACGTTGCCTTGCCTAGATTTCAGGAAGTGGATGAAGTCATCAATCTAAGTGGCTTTTTATGAGGCCACCTGACAAATCACCTTTTTTCAGGTTTTATCTTTTTTTGTCTCAGGGGTTTTTCCCTTGTAAAAGCTATAAAGACCAATAAAACATAGGCTGGGTTCACATACTATGCTAAATCATGACTCGTTTATGACCATTTGCAGAATAAGATACAGTTGGCTAAATTCATTCAACACTCTAAACTGTCTTCAAGCATTCACTAAGCCAAAAGTGAATGGACCAAACTATGGCTTAGCTGAATGTGTGAATCCAGCCATTAGCCCATGTTTGCATACCACCACTGAGCAAAATAACTATCACTGATGAAGCAACAACTCTTTGCAGGCCTGCAATGTGCAACTTGAGATGTTTTAGACCAGGGGTCCCCAACCTTTTGGCGCCAGGGACCGGTTTCAAAAGACAATTTTTCCGTGGACTGGGGGCGGGGTTTGTGGGATTTCCGCAGACCGGGGGTGAGGTTTGCGGGCAGGAGCCAATCACAAGCACTGGGATGCAGGGTTTGCAGGCAGGAGCCAATCACGCAGAAGGAGGTGGGGTTTGTGGGCAGGAGCCCCATGGCCCAGTTCCTAACAGGCCACAGAGCACTAGTGGGCCATGGCCCACAGGTTGGGGACCCCTGTTTTAGATATATGTCCCAGAAACTAGTATTTCCCTATCACTTCTCCTTTCCTATTTTGCAGTGGTGTGGGGGATGAGGGATGGGGGGACTAACACGCCTATCAGGCCAGCTTCACCATGATCAGAGTTTGGGGGATATTTCTTTTCTTTTTCTTTACTTTATTCTTATTTTTTTTCTTTTCTATTTTTTTTTCTTTTCTGCACTATTTTTTTCTTTGCATTAGTTTTTATCCTTTTAATTGTAATTTTTAATTAAAAAATTACTATAAAAAATGATGAGTGGACTTCAACTCCCAGAATTCCCCAGCCAGCATGGGTACTAACTGAGCTGAAGTCCACACATCTTAAAGTTGCCAAGTTTGAAAAGCACTGATTACATTTAATCTGTGCAAATGAGTTCAGTGTCTTAGTTAAAAAATTAAATATATGTAAATTAAATGAATTCTTAACTTTAAATACTTTATCTTTTTATGGTTATTCTTTCTATACCTTGTCAAAGGACAGCAACATAATGAATGTGTTGATTTATATTGCATTTTAATAAAATATTTTTGTCAGCTGATCAGGAAATGGCATTTCTGAAGCCTATAACCCTGAAGGCTATATAAATACACTAAGTACAAAATACAAAATATGTGTTTCCTCCTGACTAAGCATCTGTTAAATAAGAGCTTTCCAAACTTTTCATGTTGGTGACACACTTTTTAGACATGGACCATTTCGCGACACACTCTTACAGCAGGGCATAAGGCAGGCACTAGGAGCTGCGCGGAATCACAGCAGGTTTGGAGGCAGCAGGGCACAAGGCAGGCACTAGGACCTGTGCGGAATCACAGCAGTTTGGAGGCAGCAAGGCACAAGGCAGGCACTAGGACCTGTGTGGAATCCTGGCAGGATTTATCTGTTTATCTATTTATTTATCTATTTATTTATCTGTTAAATAAGAGCTTTCCAAACTTTTCATGTTGGTGACACACTTTTTAGACATGGACCATTTCGCGACACACTCTTACAGCAGGGCACAAGGCAGGCACTAGGAGCTGCGCGGAATCACAGCAGGTTTGGAGGCAGCAAGGCACAAGGCAGGCACTAGGACCTGCGTGGAAGCCAGGAGGCAGCAGCAGCCCAGACACTGCAGCCGACACAGAGTTTGGAAAGCTCTGTGTTAAATGTTACACATACACCAGTACACCAACTGAGTTTAGGGTGGCTTACTTTGAGGTATGTATTTATGTGTTTATAAATGTGTTTATGGTATGTCCTTAGTATATTTATAGACCATATTTCTTCCACCATAGAATTCAAGGTAGCATCCATGAGGTTTTGAACAGTTTCTTGACTGAAGAATGGCTAAACCAAGTTCTGTTTACTGCTAGCAAGATCCCATGATCACAATATGCAATTCGTGTTTATATAAATGCTCAACCATGGTTTATTGGACACACTATCGTTGGAGTCATGCAACATACCAAATCATGGTTTGCAGTTTATAAACTACATTTGTTAGGGTCAGGCGATATGCAAAGCCCAAACTGAGCACACTGTGTTGAGGCTTTTGCACCATATATGATACCAATTCCAGTACATACAGGCTGCAAACCTATACCCCAGGAATAGGGAAGGTATTGCTATATAACGAGGGGGCGTGGTGGCTCAGTGGTTAAGACACCAGGCTTGTCGATCGGAAGGTCACAAGTTCAGCGGTTCGAGACCCGAGCGCTGCGTGACGGTGTGAGCTCCCGCACTCGCCCCAGCTCTTGCCAACCTAGCAATTTGAAAGCATGCAAATGCAAGTAGATAAATAGGTACCACTTCGGTGGGATGGTAACAGCGTTCCGCGCCTGTCATGCTGGCCACATGACCGCGGAAGTATCTTCAGACAGTGCTGGCTCTTCGGCTAAGAAACGGAGATGAGCACCGGCCCCTAGAGTCGGACACGACTGCACAACTGTGCGGGGGGGACCTTTACCTTTATTGCTGTATTACAGCTTCCAGCATCCACATAAAGCATGCCTGACTGTGAGAGTTGCTGAAAGTTGTAGGTCAGCATCATCTAGAGGCTCACGGGTTTCCCACACCTCCTATATTCACTTACCTGGGAGTAAGCCCTGTGGAGTTCAAGGAGGCTCCTGAAGAGACAAAGAGGCAGAATGGTAATAGGAGATGGTTATTTTGATAGTAGAGGGCAGACAGCTGAACTAAATTTAAGTTTGGAAACAGCTGAGCTTGAGAGTTCTGCTTATCTGGAGCAAAAGAGTTGGCCAGTTTGAACCCCAGAAGTTTAAAACATTTACTTTCTAATCAACAAAATAACTAACCCTATCAATTCCAATGACTATAAAACAGTTGGGGGGAGGGAAGGTTTATTAAAATCTCTACTACTAAAATTAATAGAGCTCCTTTTACTGCAGGTAGATCAAAATTAAAATGCAAGCCTCAACAGCAGTTTTTGCTATTGTCACCATTCTTTCCTCCCTTTTGGAGGCAGTTTGTACTTAATGTAAAAGTCAATAACTTGTTTAATCTGCAGTCCTACAAATATAAAGGAAGAAACAACATCATCGGGAGGAAGAAGTAACTTCCATGGATGAGTCATTTGCCCTGCACTCATCAGATGCCCCAAGATCAGAACTGGAATGTGCAACATTTAAAAAGAAAAAAGAAAGAAAAGAAGGAAAGAAATTCTGAACAGTTGTAGATGAATGGAACATTGAACAGCCCTATTTCAGTCTTGATATGCAGTTTCAGGATACTTTCCAAAGTTCTCAGAACCTGGATTTTCAATTCATGTCTTTATGATCTGGTTAGAAATTTGTTTTCCAAGTCAGGACCCACTTCAATGCTTCTTTATCATTCCACTTTCCTGTGCCCTGGGTTTACACATCACGCTAAGCTGAAAAGCCGCCTGGGCAATACATTAAACCTCATATGTTGACTGTGCCATAATGGCTGGGATTACACATTAACCTGAGCCATAAACCATGGTTTACAAACCACAATGGCTGGATTCACACACCGCTGTAAGCCACAAACTTATTTAGCCCTGGCTTAGGAGCTTGTGTGAATTTATTTATTTATTTTTATTTATAATTCGATTTGTATTTACCGCTCCATCTCCCCGCGAGGGAACTCTGGGCGGTTTACAAAAATCGACAGTTAAAATTCAACAATTAAAACAGCATATATAAATACTCTCCAATACAATAAAATTTAAATACAAAATCCAAGGTTTGATGAGTCGATGTTTAAAAGGGCTCTATGGCACCAGCCATCCCCAAGAGGAGCTGTCCCCCCCCCCCACGCAAGGTGGCAGAACCAGGTCTTTAGGTTCTTTCTGAAGGCCGGGAGCGATGGGGCCTGCCTCACCTCCAGGGGCAGCATATTCCAAAGGGTGGGCGCTACTATCGAGAAGGACCACTTTCTAGACCTCGTCAGGTGAAACTCCCTTACCGACGGGATCCGCAGCATGCCCTCTCTAAATGACCGAGTGGGACGGTTCGACGTTATGGGGATGAGACGGTCCCTCAGGTAACCTGGTCCCATGCCATGTAGGGCTTTAAAGGTGATAACCAACACCTTGAATTGGACCCGGAAGCACACAGGTACCCAGTGCAGCCGTCGCAGCAGAGGTGTCACATGTGCTGATCTTGGCGCACCAATAACTGCGCGAGCAGCCACATTCTGGACCAGTTGAAGCTTCCGGATACTCTTCAAGGGTAGCCCCATGTAGAGCGCATTGCAATAGTCTATTTGGGAGATGACCAGGGCATGAGTGACTGTACGGAGGGCATCCTGATCCAGGAAAGGACGTAACTGGCGCACAACACGAAGCTATGCAAAAGCCCTTCTGGTGTCAGGGGAAGCAGAGAAGAGGGTGGGGCGCTAGATAAGAAGCGAGCACGCAGCTCAGAGAGCCTAGCCTATTTCCCCAAACGTCAGAAGAAAGCTCCGCCCTAGGTTGAGCTGATATACTTGGGAATCTTCAGGCACTGTTAGTTTAGCAGGATTTCTGCTTGTAGGTATGCAAAAAACACTACAGACTAGATTCCTGGCCTCAGCGTGTTATTTCTGCATTTACACACGACATCTGGCCACAGCTGCCACCTGCTCTTCGAGCAGGAGCCGTGAGTCCAGAAGAACCCCCAGATTCCGCACTTGGTCTGAATGGGGTAGTGCAACCCCATCCAGAACTAAGGATGATAACTTCCTGGATCCACAGGAGCCATCAATCCACAGCCACTCCGTCTTACCAGGGTTCAGTCGAAGCCTGTTGTTCCCCATCCAGACCCCCACAGCCTCCAGGCACTGAGAAAGGGTAGCCACTGCATCACTTACCTCACCAGGGATGGAGATGTATAATTGGGTATCATCCGCATATTGATGGTATCTCATCCCATGGTGACGGATGATCTCACCCAGCGGTTTCATGTAGATATTAAATAGGAGAGGGGAGAGAACCGAAACCTGCGGCACCCCACAAACGAGGGGGCGAGGGTCGGATCTCTCATCTCCTATTACCACCGATTGGGACCGGCCCCGGAGGAAGGAGGTGAACCAGCGCAAAACTACGCCTCCCACCCCCAACTCCCTGAGCCGTCCCAAAAGGATACCATGATCGATGGTATCGAATGCCGCTGAGAGGTCAAGAAGAGCTAGGATTGATGGACTCCCTCCATCCTGCTCCCGCCAGAGATCATCTGTAAGCATGACCAATGCAGTTTCCACCCCATATCCCGGCCTGAAACCTGACTGAAAGGGGTCCAGATAATCCGTACCATCCAGGATCCTCTGGAGTTGTAATGCCACCACTTTCTCAACCACCTTCCCTAAAAAAGGGAGGTGGGAGACAGGACGAAAATTGTCCAATATAGTAGGGTCCAGTGATGGTTTCTTGAGGGGGGGTGCACCAGAGCCTCTTTAAAAGCACCTGGGAACACCCCCTCCCCCAGAGATGTATTAACCACCACCTGGACCCATCCACATGTCACCTCCTGGGCTGCCTTTACCAGCCAGGAAGGGCATGGGTCTAGATGACATGTGGTGGCCCTTACAACCCGAAGGATCCTGTCCACTTCCTTAGGTCCAACAGGATCGAACTGTTCCCAGATAACCGGGCAAGGACGTTCCCTCGGCATCTCCCCAGACTGTGCCACACGCTTAGAGTCCAACTTAGACTGAATCTGAGCGATTTTATCCTGCAGATGCTCAGAAAATTCTTCCGCACAGCCCTGCAGGTGGGTGACAGACTCCACCTTACCCAAAAGAGATCTTGTTATCTAAAACAGGGCTGTCGGACGGCATTCTGCGGACGCAATAAGAGCGGAGAAATATTGACGTTTCGCCGCTCTTACCGCCACAAGGTAGGTCTTAACAGCGACTCTAGCTTGTGTTCGGTCAGATTCAGTCTTTGTCTTTCTCCAGCGGCACTGTAGGCGTCTCTTAACCCTCTTCAAGACCCTCAACTCCTCCATAAACCAAGGGGAATATCGGGTCAGGTGTGGCAAGAGAGGCCGCATAGGCGCGATCCTGTCCAAGGCCCCGGCCGCCTCCCTATTCCAGGCTGCAGCCAGGACCTCCGCTGGAGCGTGCAGTAGATCCTGAGGTACAACCCCCAGCTCCCTCTGAAACCCTATTGGGTCCATTGGTCACCGGGAGCGGACCAATCGACTGGGTCCTGCCTCCCTGCGGAGTGGGGCGGCATAAGAGAATCTCAAGGTCGGGCATGATCTGACCATGACAAAGGGGAAAGATGTAGCTCTCCCCTCAGAGCATACTGCCACTGCTCCGACAAGAAAACTAAGTCCGGGGTGAGTCCACTGTCTCGAGTTGGGTCTCGAATAATCTGGAACAGGCCCATGGCTGCCATGGTAGTCATGAACTCCCGAGCCGCCTCAGAGGCACGTCCCAGGGACGGCAGATTGAAATCCCCCAGAACCATAAGCCTAGGGAATTCCACCGCCAGCCCCAAGACGGCCTCCAGCAGCTCAGGCAGGGATGTCGCTACGCAGCAGGGAGGCTGGTACAGCAGCAACACTCCCAACTGTTCTCGAGAACCCAACTTGAAAAACAGGGTCTCACAACCGGCCACTTGCGGAGCAGCGCCCCTGAAGGCCACTAGAGACTCTCTAATTACAACTCTCTCATTGCATTTTATGGCTCGGTGCAGTCTTTGCATTCAACCAGTTGTGACTTACTGATTGATCCATGGAATATTGAACACTGCTGTCAGTTCCTTCTTGCAAAGAATAGAAAACAATAGATCTGGGCCTATTGTCCCTGCAAGGTTTATATTTGCATGTTTCCCCAAATTTAGCATCAAATGCCTTCTTTTCAAGGTGAATGTTTAAGTTGCTGCTCAGTTGAAATAACCACAGAATTGCTACAGATTTATGTATGCTTAATGATATTTCTTTTCAGTGGAGATAAACCAATAACTAGTTAAGCCTATAAGGAAAAAACACCTCTCAATTTTAAACATCTCTTCTTTGAAAGCACCATCAGCACCCATCAAAAATTGGTTTGCTCTTACATACTGTAAGGCAGAAAGTGTTAATTAAAATGTCTGGGCAAGTTCTGACAATATCACATACTTATTGTGATGTATTAATGGCTGGCATATTTGTATTGTATTGTATTGTATTGTATTGTATTGTATTGTATTGTATTGTATTGTATTGTATTGTATTGTATTGTATTGTATCTCAAATTGTATTTTTAGTGTGTTTTTTTTGTAAAACACCCAAAGAGCTTCAGCTATTGGTTGTTTTTTTAATTATATATACAAAATAAATAAATTGCACTTATCTACCACCTTTTCTCTAAGAATTTATACCCATAGTAGCAATTTTGTCAGGTAGTTTGAGCTAGCTCAAAGTTATACTGTATATATAACTTCTTGATCAAGTGAGGACATTAACTTCTTCTAATCCGTTGATATAGGATGATACTTTATAAAAAAAGAAATAATATTAAAATATTATTTTAAAAAAGCCTGTTCCCCATGATTTCAGCATCTGTTGAAAAGGCTATGACTTGATCACAAGGGTCATTCTGAATTGAGAACAGGCCTTCAGATTAACTGAACCAAATGTCTCCCATCTATCACTCTTCTTTTCCACCCCTACCAGCACAATTTATGGAAAAAAGAACCCAAAAGTTTTCCTTAAAATTATTTTCCCCTTGTCCTATGCTGCTGATTCAGAGCCTCTTTTGCAGCATAGTGGATCTTCAGAGTAACAAATCAATGCAGATTAGACTGGCCACAGCATCATGGTTGAGTAGAAATAATATCTTCCTCCTCGAGCTGATTTGCCCTGGATTTGTGTTTAGTTCCAAGTCAAAACACAAACTACCCATTTATCAGAATGTAAACTGGTGAGATTGCTCTTTATCTCTGTTGACATTACTGTCTGTCCCTTCCCATGATATTTGGAACACTGTTTGATTCAATGTATGTGTGGTGCTTTTGCATTTGTGTTTTGAGTTGTGCTTTCATGGAAAAAGAAGATAAATGCAACTAAAGGAAACGTGCTTCAAACATGTGTTTCTAATGCTGTTGGGACTGTATACATTGTAAATGCAAAGGCTACTATTATGTTGGAAGGGTTTGTTTGGGTTGTTGAGATGGGGTATGTGCTCTGTGCATGCTCTTATGGCTTGTTGATATTGAGCTTCAGGTGCATTTAAAAATGAAACACATTTTAGGACAGTTTGATGGGCTCTGTTATGTGAACACACATTTTAATGCTCTTGTAATTTGCTGCTGCTATATTTAGACTGCATTTAAATGTGAGCTTTGATGGTTTCTAGTGCCTGGCAATTGTCCATGCAGTAATAGTTGGGTTTTGTTTTTGTTTATTTTTGGTTCTTCCTTCTTCCTTTCTTCTTCTTCTTCCTCTTCCTCTTCTTCTTCTTCTTTTTTTTTTTTTTGCTGTTGTAATTCTAAGGGAAGGTGGATTGGAGGAAGATGAGCATGGCTTTAAAAGTGAAGGAAGAAACATCAATAACCTGCACTATTTTGATGACACTATCCTGATAGACAAAAATGCAAAGCATCTGCAAGCTCTAGTAATAAAAGCCAAGGAGCAGAGTAAAAAAGGACTAAAATTAAATATAAAAAAGACTAAACTAATGACAGCATTTACAACAAGCAGCCTTAGAACTGTCAATGTGGTAGATCTCTTCTGCCTTTTAGGATCAACTATCAACAGTAAAGCAACCAGCAGTCAAGAAATGCTTAATGGGAGAGCCATAACGTCCTTGGAAAAGATATTCAGATGCCATGATATGTCTATGCCTACAAAGAACAGAATTGGGCAGTGGACTCTATGAAAATGAAAGTTGGACTTTGAAGAAGTAGGATGGAAAGAGTATTGATGCTTTTGAACATTGGTGTTGTAGAAGACTCCTCAAAATAACATGATAACCAAGAAAGCAAAGAAGGGGATCATGGAACAAATCAATCTAGAATTCTCACTGAAGGCACAAATGACCAGGCTCAAATTATCCTACTTTGGACACATTATGTGAAGACATAGCTCTCTGGAGAAGGCTCTGATGCTGGGAAAGGTAGAAGGAAGGAGAAGAGGATGACCAGCAGCAAGGTGGATGGACTCAGTTACAATGGCAGTGAGTACATCATTGGAAGACCTGAAAGACCATGTTAAGGACAGATCATCATGGAAAAAATCTATGTGATCACTAAGAGTCAATACTGACTGGATAGCACATAATCATTCAAAAATCAAATTGTACTGTGATTTTTGCAAAAGTTAAACAGCACTAGTATGTTATTTTTCTTTTTAATTTTTTGGGGGTTTTATTTATTTATTTTTGCAATCATCCCCAGTACCAACAAACCCCAGGACATATGTCCAACAAAGCACGTAGCAACATGGCCATTTTTTTTCCTACTTGACTTAGAATTCCAATTTTATGATTCTTAGAACAGAATCATAGAATGGAGGAAAAAATGTACCATTAATTTCAACCCTTGATTAGTATAGGAATCCTAATTAAAGCATCCCAGACAGAAGTCTGTCTAGCATACTGGAATGAAAACAATGTGGCAAGGGGGCTGTGAAAGGTTCTCATAGTTTCCTTAGGTCAAGAATATTTTATTTTATTTTATTTTTAATACCACTGATGCATGGAATGTTTGGCCCATTTTGGATTTTGTCCTCTTGGATGACAGCTGACTCAAAACATTCTGATAGGAGGTTTTGGCTGGAGCTGTTTTATCCCAGGCTTGAAACAAAATACATTTCCCACTTCATGCATACTGTACTGTCTGCCATTTTAATTTATTTTGCAGGAAAGCAAGTGCAATTTTAAAAAAAAATCATTAGGCCATAGCCACCTACAGATTCTACTTTCTAAAGATGTCTGTAGGACCTATGTCCAGAAGCCTTTATGTTAATAAAAGTAGAGGCTGGCATTCTTTACATATTTTCTTTAACTAAAACATTTTCAAATGTTTTAAGAGAGGCAGGGAGCCTAATTGTGCCTCTCCTTGAGATAAATGCTTACTGGGGCCTCATTTTATATAAAGTCTGCAATCTCCCAGTTCATCAGCTCCCCCCTGCATCAAGGCTAGAATTTGAATAAGCAGGGTTCCTTTCTTACAACAGCAGACTTCAAATCCTCTAGCTATCTCATGGAGGTTACTAGTAATTTCTCTGGAACTAAATGCAGACTTTTACTGATCAGAATATATGATTCTTTTCTGCCAAACTATATTGTTTTGATGTATCACAAGCTAGACATTATCTTTTGGGTCTGCTGATGAATCTGTTTCCTTATTGCCTCCTGGTTCTTCTATCCTCAGTGTATCTTCTTTCAGAGATTGGCTTGTGATGTGATGACTCTGAACACTCCAATTTTTGCATCTTCTGAGCCTGATGTTCGTTTCATCCTAAGAAGTGGAGAATGGAAGAAGAAATGGGATAAGGTCCTTTGATCAGCAATGATTTCCCTATAGTCCTTCTAACAAAGAAACAAGTATGTAAGTACTTAGGATAAGACCTGAGATGAGCATTTTCTTGAGCTCTGCCCTGCCTGATCCTAAGAACTGTCACCTCTTACCCTTTCCTATAACCAAATCTTAGCAAATGTTCCCTCCAGCAAATGTGGATTCTGGCAGAGGCTGGGTTCAGATATACTAAGCCATAGTTTTCTTAAATCATGGTTTGGTAAACCCAGGAAATACCTTGTATTCTCAGGGAGTGCTTTATATTTTCAATAAAGCATTTGTCAAAGGCTCTCAAGATATCCTTGAGGACAAAATATATCACTATGGGGTAGATACTACTGTTGTCTAGAGAATTTGCACTGGCTGAACAAGCACATCTAATGGGTGTTTATAAATGAATCTGCATTGGCTTGGATGGAAGTATTAAGTGGTATCCCCAAGGTTGTCCTCAACTCAATGCTCTTCAATATCCTTAGAAGGGATGCTTATCAAATTTGCATGTGATACGAGGTATGAGGGATTGGCAAAATCAGGATTCCAAATGACTCTGACCAGCTTAAGCACTGGGCCAAATCCAGCAGAATGAAACTCAGTAGTGATAACTATAATGTTTTGAATTGGGATGTAAAATGTCAAATGCATAGGTATAGTACTGAGGAGACTGAGATCTTAAATGTATGGATGAAATCCTAGTGGACCATCTTCTGAACATGAGTAAGCACTGTGATGCAGTAGCTAAAAAGCCAAGCCAAGCTTGTGGTTCATTTTAAAGAAATATTGTATCAACAATTGTGCTATTTTATTCTGCACTGGTTAGATTGTCCTCGTAATACAGTGTTAAGTTCTGGGTATTGTATTTTAAGCAACATGTGGAGAAGCTGGAATAGGGATTCAGAAGAGAAGTATAAGGATGATAAGGAGTCTAGAAACCAAACCATATCACTAAAGGAGCAGATAAATTTATCTTGCAAAATAGAATATTGAGGAGAGATAGGATAGCAGTTTGAAAACCAGTTTGGTATAGTGGTTAAAGGCACCAGGCTAGAAATGGGCAAACTCTGAGTTCTTGTTCCAACTTAGGCATGAAGCCAGGTGAGTGAACTTGTACATCACAATTTTCATATATTCTCTTCCTTGTACTAGGAGAAATCATATTGTAGATCTGATCTACTTCCTGTAGGTCAGGAAGCTGAACATAACCAATATTAGGAAGCCTCTTAATACCATATGTAACCTGAAATCGGTACCTAATATTGTTTTTTTCCCCCTTTGTAAATAACAGTAATAGTTTAATATGATGATCAAACAAATTTACACATAATATGGGGGGGGGGGGGAGACATGCAAACAGAATAAAGCAGCTTATATATAACCTACAACAAAAGTTAAAAGGCGGGCACCATAAATGAGACAAGTGTTTGCAGAAAACTTTGCTATAGTGTAAAAGACACCCAACATTTGATTTCATAAGAGGCAACAAGCATAATGTTCAGACTCAGTGCCTGGAAAACACCTTAAAAGGGACATAATCAATGTTCCACTAATATATTTACAAAATGGGCAGAATGATTTACTGTTTTCCTCTCGCTAATCCTACCAAGGGTAGAGATGCTCTGATATCGGCCCATCATAAATGTCGAGGGAATGGCATTAAATCAAGCTCACATAAAATCTCTATGATGTTTCAGCAATGGGATATTAGAAAACTAGGTGGTAGAGGCACAGCTATTATTATCTAACCTCGCATACCAATGACTGGAAATTGAATTTCTATCCCTTTGTAAATCTGAATTCCAGATACCTTGTCTGATGTTTCTTTGGGCTTTTCTGAAAGCCCAATGCAGTAGCAAATCCAAACAAGGAATCATAGAGCTTCAGGTTTTCCTTCAGGATTTTTCTTCCATATTGACTTAAACAAGTCTTACAGAATAAAAGAAGGCAAGCTACTTGGTAGAAAGATAAATGTTAGCCCATGTCCAAAAAGAAGAAAAACCAGGTCTGTGTTTCCACCAAAATGAGTTCTCCTTCCAAACGTAATACTGCATTTGTACATATTTGGGAAATGCAGGTAATTAACCCAAACCCTCTCCAATTGCCAACACTCTGTTCTGTTCGGAGTATGAGACCACCAGAACTTTAAGAAAATAGTTTTTATTGCTATAAAAAACTATTTACAAAGTTAAGTCCATAAACTCAACTGAAGTTTGCTTGGATCAATTGGAGATTCACAACAGGTTGCACTTGGAGGTAGGCAGCTATGCAGTGGCACAAATAGAGTTCACAACAACAAGTAGAACAAACAGTTCTGGATCAAGATGCTAGGTTGGTTGGTTTCTTCTGAAATACTGGGGAAAAGGACTAACCTGGTCACTTGGCACGGCTGACTGGAGACTGGAACAAGAAGACTACAAGGCAGGCTGGACAAGGTTCTTCTGGTCCACAGGACAGTACTGGACTGGAATTTCAGGGCAGAGATGGACTGGATTCTTGGCAAGGTTCATCTGGATTCTCAGGATACTGCTGGACTGGATCTGCAAGGCAAGACTGGACGGGGTTCCTCTGGATTCCCAGGACTACTCTGGACTGGATCTGCAATCATGCTGGACTGGATTCACTGGCAAACTAGAAGGCAGACTGGACTGGTTCCCATAGGCAACTGGACTGGACCCACTAGATGACTAGACTGGAACTGCAAGGCAAACAGGACTGGAACCACATGGGGGTAATCTTCAAACTATCAACATGACAACACACTCCAAAAACAGGTCTGGTTGTGCCCCGCAAAGGCTTACTATCTAGCTGCCACCCTGAGTGTTTTCTTTAGTTAGTTTTTTAAATTTTGTTTTGCAGAAAAGCATAATCTTGAGGTTGATAGTTGACATTACATCCTCAACCTTACAAAAAATGACAAACACAAGTAGCACTCTTCTCAAAGCCACTAAGGAATGTCATAAAAAGCATGGCTGTATTTGCTGAGCATAGTAAAAGATGTAAAATTGATTGGTCAGCATGGGGTTGAGGGTGAGCTAAATCATATTTTTTCTAATAGATTAATAAAAGGATTTAAAAGCAAGGTTGCTAAAATTCACCCCCATTTCACCCTCTGACAGATGGCCTTGAGGATTGTTAAATAAGTATATTCAAACAGCTAGTGAATGAGCACAATAGTCTGTAAAATAAGTTTCTTCCCTGATCACTTGGGATCATGTCAAAAGTTATTTAAAAGAGTCAAATGAAAGAGAATAATATTTTTCAGCCAGATGGTGCATCAATAACCCATGATCCAGGGTCATTTGACCTTCCCCTCAAACCATCTTGCTATTCTGCTATAATGTTTTTATTAGCTAGCTAGCCCAGCAGCTTCCAGTAGATATGTCAAGTGTAAAGTTCACTAATTACACTTAGCAGATTCACTAACTGGTCTAAAATCAGGAGGAGACTGGTAGAACTGACTGGTCTGTAATTTGCTGGACTCCCCTCAAAATACATTATATCTCTATCTCTATCTATCTCTGTATCCCAATCTTTGGAAATATTTGCTATATGGTAAAAAGAGCTGATGGAATGGGTGCCCTTTAAATTATATAGAGTATAAAGAGCATATAAGTAATGTGGCAAAGATATCCCATTGTTTTCTCTATATGTCTTATGGTTGGTTATTAACACATTTTTGGCTGTCGTGAATTTCTGTTTAGGCCCTCTCAACATAATTGTTGGATAGAAAATCCAGCAAAAGTTGCATTAAAGCCAAGTATTGATCAAGAGTTTGGTCAAATGACCTCGAGGTCATTACTGTGGAACAGAACTGGAGAAGAACCTCAGTTCTAAGTAACTCCAAAATATTATTTTTTTATACTCAAGGACCACTTCACCTATGTATATTCTGTCTCTGCCTCATTGATAGGGTAATGATCCACTTAAATACATGCATTGTTCACAATACTAGTTATTGCTGATGAGTTTCAGCAGTCGAGATAGAGGATGGCTTATCTGAGTAAGACAACAACATCCTATTACAAAATGATCAGTTATGGAAAAGATCATTAGATACCAATGTAGAGTTGAGTGCTGCACCTCTATATGCTGAGCTAGGAACATTGCCTCTTACAAGTCTGTTAAGACTAACCAGCATGCCCTGGTTGTCTCCCATATAGATTTATTTATTTAATTTTAATTAATTAAATTTATATATATAGATTTATATATATAGATTACTGTAATGCGCTCTACATGGGGCTACCCTTGAAGAATATCCGGAAGCTACAGCTGGTACAGAATGCGGCCACTCGGGCAGTTTTAAGTGTACCAAGATTGACACATGTAACACCTCTGCTCCGTGAGCTGCATTTTTGCTTCCAGGTCCAATTCAAGGTGTTGGTCATTACCTTTAAAGCCCTACACGGCATGGGCCCAGGTTATCTGAGGGACCGCCTCATCCCCATTACATCATCCCGTCCTACCCGATCTTGCAGGGAGGGCATGCTACAGACCCCCTCTATGAAAGAGTTCCATCTAGCGGGGTCTAGGAGGCGAGCCTTCTCTGCAGCGGCACCTGCCCTATGGAACATTCTTCCCCCAGAGATAAGACATATTCCTTCACTCCTGGACTTCAGAAAAAAATTGAAAACCTGGCTCTGTGAGCTCGTCTGGGGCAAGAGGGAAAGTGGTCAAGCTTGGGGATGGCTGATTGCTTGAGCCTCCCCAAATATTTTAAACAGACTTCAGCAGCACAGCAAACCACCTGCCACTTGGTTTTAATTTTAATTTTAATTTTAATTTTAATTTTAATTTTAATTTTAATTTTAATTTTAATTTTAATTTTAATTTTAATTTTAATTATTTTAATTTTAATTATTTTAATTTTAATTTTAATTTTAATTATTATATTTTATTTTATTGTGTTTTTATGTTGTTGTATTATTGTTGTGATTGTGAACCGCCCAGAGTCCCTCCTTGAGGGGGAGATGGGCGGTCATAGAAATTTAATAAATAAATAATAAATAAATAAGACGAACATCTGGGCTATGCAGTATGCTTTTCAATTCTAAAAAGGCAATTGGCTATAATCCTGTGATAAAGTGCAGCTCTTTAAAAAGTTGCTGAGAGTTACCACATAGGTGTCCACACACTCTCTGAAACATCTTTTGGGGATCTACTCCAAAGAGTTGCACAGCTGGTAGAGGCAGCTGTGGAGTCAAAGAGAGAGGGGTGAAGTGGATGGATGAGATCAAAAAATCAAGAAAGGTCAAGTTGGTGAGCATCTGTTCATGCAGTCATCAAGACTGACCACAGTAAATTTGTCTGTGTGCACATGCCACTTTGTCATTCTGTCAAAGCATAAAGAATGCAAGAACATTAGAAAATACTATAACTCATTATTATTGGGCACACAGTTTTTTAAAAGTCGCAAAGGATAGCAGAATGTTAAAACACTGCTGTTAATTTAGGCTTCTGTGTTTTACCTGTGTGGGGTGAAAGAGTCTAAGAAAAGGGGGAAAAAGATCACTTGAGGTATAAAATATATCTGGTGAGGAATTACTTAAATTAATAAAATTTGATTTTTTTTTTACAATTATAACTTGACTGAAACTGCCATAATGAGAGGTTTTTATTACTAGTGTTACATAACTATATAGCTGAGTAATTAGTAATAAATTATCTACTGGTAAAGATTATATCTTCACCTGAAAAAATAAGTCTAAATGGATATTGTATTTTCTGACCTGGGTTACTTTGTCACCTGTTCTGATGTCAAAGGTTATTGTGGGGATTTGAAAAATAAGGGATATATCCATCAAGCTCATCTGCAAATTCCTCCATTTTAATTTAATGTGGAGTATATAGGTAACATTCTTGAGGAACTGTGTCTAATTTTTGTTAATTTTCTCCTCTGCATGCATAATTATATCGTTATCAAGTAAAAAAGAGACAAGAATGAGTCTGTTTTATTCTACATTTGGAGTAAGCACGGCTGATATGAATGTACCTTCATATCAAATATAGGAGATGCAGAATACTGCCTCCATTATTCAGAAATTTAACCAGTCCTATACTTGGTCTTTTTGATTAGTGTCTAGAGCAGGGTTCCTGTCAGGGAGATAATGGGCGGCGAAGGAGGGGGCTCCCTCCAGGAAGGGAAAAAACAGTGATTCAGTACTACGCATGCGCTTCCCTTCCTGGAGGGAGCCCCCTCCTTCGCTGCCCGTTATCTCCCTGACAGTTCCTCAACCTCAGCCATTTTAAGATGTGTGGACTTCAACTCCCAGAATACTCCAGCCAGCATTGCTGGCTAGAGTATTCTGGGAGTTGAAGTCCACACATCTTAAAATGGCTGAGGTTGAGGAACCCTGGTCTAGAGATAGTTCTGGAATTACTCTCATTCAAAAAGTATTGCTTCTTCATCTAAAATGGTGTTCCAGAAGAGTAGAAGCCCAACTGCAAAGCTTTTGAGTCAGGCATGGGGAACCTCAGATATTGCAGAAAAACAGTTATCAGCAGCTTCATTTAACATAGCCCAGTGGTGAAGGATTCTGGGAGTTGTAGATCAACAACATCTGGAGTGTTATTGGTTCCCATCCCAGATTTAAGTCATGACAATGTTGACTTTTAAAAGTTTGGTGGAACCTGGTGGGTAGCATATGCATTCAAATCTCCACACTTCTTTTCACAGACAGAAAAGTATTTTGTAACAACAGCTTCTGAAACAATCTCACAATCTCAGTGTACAGTATGGTGCCTGGTTTTCTATGTTTGCCTGCCCAACAGACATTCTACTTTCTGATCTTTAGTTTATATCTCAGATCACTGGGTTGATATTGATATCATCATGATGGATTAATGGTGCTGTCAGTCCCTGATACTTGTGACCTTCTGTAGATGCTGACCTTATAATAGTAATGAAGCAATCATTTAAATGCTTCCCAATTTTCTGTGAGGTAAGTAGTGACCAAGGGGCATGGTGGCTCAGCGGGTAAGATGCCAGGCTTGTTGATCGGAAGATCGCAAGTTCAGAGGTTCGAATCCCTAGCCCTGCGTGCGGAGTGAGCTCCCGCACTAGCTCCAGCTCTTGCCAACCTAGCAATTTGAAAGCATGCAAATGCAAGTAGATTAATAGGTACCACTTTGGTGGGTAGGTAACAGCGTTCCGCGCGCGTCATGCGGCCACATGACCATGGAAGCGTCTTTGGACAACGCTGGCTCTTCGGCTAACAAACGGAGATGAGCACCGGCCCCCAGAGTCAGACACAACTGCAAAAATGTGCGGAGGGAACCTTTACCTATTAAGTAGTGACCACTGTAAACCAACTATCCAGGATTGAGATTCCAGGATAGATATCTGCACTGTTGGTTCTTCTCAAAGTCCTGAATTAATTACCTGAGGAGACTGTGTGGTAATGGTAAGTCCTTTGAAGGACAGAGATAGAGAGGAACAGGGAGAATTTATTCAAGTCATATTTTTATGCTGACTTACCTTATTTGTCTTTCCTGGTCAAATATGTAAATTCTCTCAGTACTCTCACTTTTCTAAATTATATGCACAAAAATATGGATATTAATGGAAGCAAGGTAAAATGCATTGTATTACAGAACCTTTCTTTCACTACTACATATATTTGAATAAGGCATCTGCCGAAAAGTAGGAATTAGAGTAAATGTGCATACAATGTATACAAATGTTCATGTTGAGTTTTTTTTTTCAAAGAAGCAAATTAATGGGATAAGTGTAAGGTTGAAATAACGTAAGATTGAAAAAATGAAAAAAATGAGCCAAACTAAAGAAGACAGATTCATCACTTTCTGATTAAGGCCTACCCTGCTGGAAGTTTTTGTAGAACTGCAACTCCTTTTCCCTGTCCTTCACTGTCATTCAGTTCAGGCAGGACCATGATTACCTAGGAAGAATATCAGAAAATACAGCATCCTGCCAGAGCACCCTTAATGCTCTGATCTCATCAAATAAGTATATGAATATGTAGTAAGTGTCTCACATGCTAAGATTCATATACATATGTGCTAGACAGGAGAGTCTATTTAAAGATGTCACTAGAACAGTTCAATTGGGCATGGTTCCTAGAAACAGAAGATGTTTCTTTCCACTAATTACTTATGTTTCATCAGAAGCTTAAGTCTAAATGGAAGCTACACAACAGGATAGCTCAATCCTATTTTACCCTTAGGGATGTGGGAGGCAATTATCTGTTGTGGGTGGCACTTTGCTCTGTCCAATTCACTGGGAAATGTTGATATGTTGCATAAGCCACAGACCTTAAGGTAATTAACATGTCAGCTGTCATGATTTGTTCATGTTATTAGCTACTTTAAGAATCCTCTGTTGAGGATTCAACTAGTAAAATGACACCTAGTTACTGCATATATTTATTCTGTGTCTTGATAAACACCCATATATGAATAACTATTGTGCATTCATGTAAAACTTTACCAATTTGTGCATTTTTTGACAAGATAGCTGTGGATTTGTGCTCTTTAGGTTAAGATTCAAAATGGAGTGCTAAAGGATGTTTGGTAATAGAAAGCTTAAGTGGAGAAGGTTAGAAGAGCATTGCCCTGAACTTCCATGTTTTCCCAAATCTAGTTTGTTTGTTCCAAAACCCAATCAAATCAGAAAAAAATGTTTGGAAAAGATGGACAACAGAGTGCAAGTTACTAATTGGGATAGTGCCAACATTGAGTTTTCTCTGGATCCTTCCCATCAGTGTTTGTTTAGAAAACAATGAAGTCATCATTTGGAAACACTGTAGATACTTACCAACATGATTGGGTTATGCCAAAATCTGATTTCCAATTTCCCAAAAGTGTTCTTCTCTGCAAAAGTAGTTTCAGAACTTTTACCTCATTCTCATGTTGCTTGAGAAGTTCTAATTTCTTTGGAAACATTTTGAACTTACTTGATGGTTGAAAGTGGCTGAGGATACTACTGGTTGTATTGTTTTGGTTATGCATCTTTCTATCACTTTGAAGCCATCCTGGCTATCTATGTTTCTTAATTTGGGAAAGTCTCACAGGAGGACTTCCCTCACTATATTTTAGGCTGTTGGAGTTAAACAGGCTGCTGTGGAGTCTTTGGTGCTCTCTGAGCTTGGTTGTTTGCTTGCAGACATTTCATTACCCGACTAGGTAACATCATCAGTGCTAGTGAGGGTGGGGTTTCTTCCATGTTTATATACAGTAACTTGTCCTGCCAGTGTTGGTGGGGGAATAGTTTTCTCCTTGATAGTGCCTTGATTAGTGTATTGTTTTCTGCTTGATTCTTTGTCTGGTGTTAATCCCTGCTTCTCTGGGTGTTGGATGCTGGAGGGGATGTGTTCTGGTCTTTTTTGTTTCCTTCTTAGCTTTTTGTTGTCTCTTTTGAATGGTCTGTAAATATGGTTTATTTCTATGTGTCTTTTTATGGCTGATTTGTCTGAATGCCAAGCTTCCAGGAATTATAGTATGTATGTATGTATGTATGTATGTATGTATGTATGTATGTTTATTTATTTATTTATTTATTTATTTATTTATTTATTTATTTATCAAATTTTGCCACCACCCATCTCCCCCCCCGGAAGAGGGACTCTGGGTGGTTTACAAAAAAGCTATAAGATTTAAAATGCAATAAAACCATGAAAATACATAAAATATAAATGTATATATACAAGGTATAAATATAAAATAGAATCCAGATGGCGATAAAAGTTGTAATTCAATTCGTGTATATATAAGGACCCCTTTAAGGCACCAGCCATCCCCAAGAATGGCTACTCCCCTTCCCGCCCCAAGTGAGATGGCAGAGCCAGGTCTTCAGTTTGTTCCAGAAGGTCAGGAGAGAGGGAGCTTTCCTCACCTCCAGGGGAAGAATGTTCTAAAGGGCAAGAGCCACTGCAGAGAAGGCTTGCTTCCTGGACCCCGCCAGACGGAATTCTCTTGTAGACGGGGTCCGTAACATGCCCTCTCTGCATGACCGGGTGAGATGGGTTGATGTAATGGGGATTTTTGGATTTGGCTTGGACTAAACAGGCTGCTTTTATAATGTTTATGTAATGACAGACCAGTCATTCTCATGGCCAACTTCTCTTTTTAAGGTAAGCACAATAACTCTCCACCGGTTCACATTTTCCCTTCTCCTTTGGGAAAAAAAAGGTTAAAAAAGCTATTTCCATTCTGGTTGAAAAAAATGCAGATTTGGGGGAGGGGGCAACACTGAATCAGACCCATCAAGTTTTCAAAAATGTTATAGTCCTGCATGGAACCAGTCATTGCAGGGCTTTTCTTAGAATGATTATGGTAGTGTTTTTTCACTTTGCATGGAATTCTGAAGAAGGTTGAGTACAGCTAAGAGATTATTTTGCATGTCCTTCCTCTGTCAGGATAAAACTCACTGAGGGATCTCTACTAGGAATCCCTCAAGTCCTAGGACCAGCATTGATTCTGTAAACTCTTCCTACCTTCCAGAACTTCAAGGAAGAATTCTGTTACAGACCTTTTAAAAGTGAATTTTCTCCCTACTGCTGCCCTTGGTATTTCCAGCAAAAGAGAGAGTCAGAGCTAGAGACAGAGTGAACAGTTTTGTGCTCTGATTTGGTTCCAATAACTTATTTATCTTCTCCTTAATATTATCCATTAAGGGATCTGCAATTTCTGGTAATTAATCTTCACAACACAGGAGTGTAGTGGAATATTTGACTTGCTAATGTACAGGAAGGAAACCTAGATAGAACCATCTCTTTTTCTCTGTATTTTATCCCTAAGGTTCAGTTACTTTCCACCAGAGAATGTTCCATCTGTTGGTGTATTATTCTTCAAGGAGTAAGTCACAGCAATAAAACCTTGTCAGTTAAGCACCTGCAAACTTTAAAAGGTCAGGCAGCACATGATCCAGGTCGAAGAGTATAAAAGAACCTGCCTGCGCCTGCCCTTCTTCTGATTCTATGCCTGCTTGCTTCTACTCCTGCTTGCTTCCTACTACTTTTCTCCTTTCTGGTGTGTGGATTTGTAACACTTCCAGGGATCTGGAAGAGAACTGTAAATGTTATCTGTTTGTATGAGTAACTAATACAACTGCATCTGATTTACTACAATGACTGGCGTCATTTATTGGTCTCTAATGCCAAACGCTTTCTGATACTCTTCATATGCAAGAAGATACACACACCATCAACATCACATGTTATGGACTCAAACACAGTATGAGATAAATTAAGTTAAACAATTGCATGTGGTTAAAGTCACTTGCCCATTTTTAAACTAAAGCAAACTTTTGACCTTGGTATCTCTCCATATTCAACTAAACTCTAGATTTCCTTATGCACATTAAGGAACATGATCATCATCAACAACAACCACAAGGTACAAGTTCAGCAAAAGTTATATATGAAAGCAAACCCATTCAGCTTGGTGGATCAGTTATGAAATTAAGTCCTGAGGCATGGCAGACAGATCCATAAGCTCTCACTAGGTTTCTCTTCAAGTGAAATCCCTTGGTGATTTTAGAGGTGAATTTGGGATACACCCCCATGGAATTTCAATGAAGCAAAAAGTATCATAATTTCTCAGAGTCTGCACATCATTCAGTTATTCCTTGATCTGATTACAGGGGTAATTGGTGATGAGGAAAGAGCACCAGAATGTGACAAGTTGAAAAGAAGCCATTTAACCCACATGTACTGTAGCTTGTAATAGAGATAATGGCTTGAATCAAGGTGTGCTTGTTTTAGTATAAGAACATGACATTTAAAATAGCACTAAGTATAGAGAAAAGATTGTTATCGAGTTTAGGTACTACATATTGAAATGATTTTTTTAGGATAATGATAGACCCAAATGCCTTAGTTTGGGGGGGGGGTGCGTGTGTGTGTGTGTAATGGTGGTGGTGGTGATGGTAGTTATTTTTTACTTTAAAAAATAAAGTCCTTGGAGATGGGAAAAACATAGAACCAGTTTTTATCAGACATGCTTCTATCTAAATATTCCTCAAGGACTCCCTTCACCCAGCCTATGCACACAGATATTCTCTTCAATTGGAATATGCATATCTTTTTTTGAGCCAGAGAAAAGCAAATGATTGCTCAATCTTGGGATTACTGATCATCACTTCAATTTCACTGGACTTATAACACATTTATAAATCTAAATTTTCCTTCCACTGCACTATTTTTTTATTCTGCCCTTATGATCTCTTTTATTCTGTTTTTTTTAATTCTCTTTATTCTAATCTCTTTTTATTCTGTTTTTAGTTTTGTGCTTTTTATAATTTTAAAGTTTTTAATATTAATAATATTAATTTTAATTTGTATATTTTGTTTTTTTTTGTTATAAAAGTATCTTTATTATTTACAATACATTATAAAAAAAAGAAACAAACAATACATAACAGAATATAATATAATATGACATAACATGAACACAGGGTTACGTAACATAGTATTCTATAACCTTACATACATAGACTTAACTTAATCTAATCTAACCTAATCTAACCTGACAAGGACAAAACAAAACAAAACAAAACAAAATGACCGAAAAAATAAATAAGTTAAACTAATTTGTTTAAAACCCTGTCTAACTAAACAATCTTCCCTCTTTCCTCTAAACGTCTTCTCTCTTTCTTCTTCTCATTCTTTCTTTCTCTCCTTCCTTCCTCTTTCCTCTCTGCCCTTCTTTTAACTCCACTTAAAGTTCCACATAAAGTAGAATAGAGGGAGTAAGGAAGTGTATATTTTGATTTTAACCTTGTTTTACGCCACCCAAAGTCACTTGATTGTGAGATGGGTGGCTATAGAAATATGATGGATAAATTAATAAAAGATACATAACAATTGGAAGCGTGGTTAACTGTCAAAATACATATACTTATTTTAGTGTAAGTATTATACACAAAATGTCAGTGCATATAATTTTATTTTTAGATCTCCCCAATAGATGGATGCTATATGAAATGCAGCATTTGGCATTTATATATCCCTATATCAATCAATCAAATCTTTATTTCAGTCATAGACCAGCATTAAAAAAAATACAAGGAAGAAAAATTACACCCATTGCAGTAATACCACTGAAACATACAGGAGATAAAAGATAACAAAAAGCTAGGATTGCTAACACGATACTATAAAATTAAAACACTAAAGTATCTCTATAAAAATTCTTAATATTAATACTAAGACTAAAGAGGGGCCTCTGATGGCCACAAAAAGGATGTAAAAACAGATAAATATTTTTTTAAAAATAAAATAAAAAAGAGGAATTCTCAGTAAGTTTACCCATGCCCAGTACCCTTAATTATCTGTTTGCAAATTTTAATTGCTGCTAGGCAAAATCTAGCAACATTGTATGTAATAAATGGTTCCTTATCTGAGAAGAGAAAATCAAGAATAAAACTTTCATTATGACCTATAACATGTGTCAGTAAAGGAAGAATGAAAGTTTCTCAACTACATTGGTAATAGGAGCAATGTAAAATTACATGACTGATGGTCTCTCTACTGTTTGTGCTACATGGACAGGTTCTCATACACAATGGGACTTTGGTAAATCTCCCATTAAGAACTGCAGGGGGTAAAACACCAAGTCTGACTCATCATAGCTTTGAGTGTTTACACATGTTAGTGCATCAATTCTACATGTATTTTTGTGGACAATGCATAATAACACTGGAATTAACCCCCAATCCATGGAAGGAGATAAGAAATTGGTAATATGTAAAGAGGTTTTTTTTATATAGAGAGAGGCAAAATCAGGGCTCAGGGGAAAACAAATAACTTGTTAAATTGGGTCATAGAAAATGTAGACAGCCATGCTTTGTGACTCTAAATCCCCAAAGATGCTACAGATAAAGATGGACATCTTTGAGCCCATCTAATTGTACCGAAAGAGGAGGTTGACCCTATAGGTTTGGAATTTTGAACTCTGAATTGGAATGTCTTTGTACACCCCCAGGCTTTAATAAAACTGGAATTGCATTCCAGTGATTGCAAAAGTGATTACACAGCTTTCCACAATTAGATTTTGTTGTATACCCCATTAGTGATATGGTAGCACAGTTAAGTAATTTTGGACTTAGTATTTAATATTTTATAGGAGTCCTGCTCTTGAAATATAGAAGGAATGACTTCCTTTATTTCTAAATGCGAAGTCAGCATTGCTGCACTGAAGAACCCATCTTGCCATCATTAACAAGAATGCCCTGAATCTCTGCCAAAAAGCCCTTATGGAACTACATTCTCTGTTATTACTTCTGCCTTTGTTACCCATGTTATTCCTGTTATTAATACAGAATTCCATAGATGGGATATTTTATGATAGAGGTGAGGAGTTCCAGATCCTTAGTCCAAAAGTAGATTTCTAAGCCATTTTAGACAAAATCTCTGATCATTCACCAAACCACACATCTCCCCAGGTCATTCTTCTGGAATGGTGTGTGTGGTATCATGGAGAGGAACAGGTGGTATGTGACTCCTCAAAATATCTTAGGTTTCCTTCACACTTGTGGTATCTCTTATTGCCTTATTCTAAGCTGATCATTAACAGGTCCATCTTTTTCAGGTGCAGATTTCATACTTCAATAAACCAACACTGTAGTTTGCAAGTAATTAAACACAATTCTGTGCAGTGGAATAGCACCTTCAGCTGAAAAAGTACAGCATCTCAACTAGCCTTTGTTCATTGACCAATCGACTTTATAAAAGCATTTGGAAGTATTTAAATTTGATATTTTGCTGCACCCCCTTTTTCCACTCTAGTTATTGTTGATAAATAGTGAAGAATATTAAGTCCATAGTTGGAGAATTGTTTTGATGGGCCACATCATACCTGAACTTATGCAGAGTTTAGTTTTTGTCAAAGTGCTTCCTCCTTTCATTATTCTGCTATTATAATTTTTCAAGGGGATGTCCAAAAACAAGCCTCATATGATACTACAGGTAGTCCTTGCTTAACGACCACAACTGGGACCAGAATTTTGGTTGCCAAGTGATGCGGTCGTTAAGTGAATCTGACCCAATTTTACAACCATTTTTGCAGTGGTTGTTAAGCAAATCACCACGGTCCTTAAGCGAATCACATGGTCATTAAGTGAACTATGTGGCTATTAAGCAAATCACACAGTTCCCCATTGATTTTGTTTGCCGGAAGCTGGCTGGTAAGGTTGAAAATGGAGATCACATGACCGCTGGACACTGTGACAGTTGTAACTGTGAGGACCGGTTGTAAGTTGGGTTTTAGCACCATCATAAGTCTGAACCATCGCTAAACAAATGGTCATTAAGCAAGGCTACCTGTAATGTGAGTTGAATTTCATAAGGAAAAGGTGTTAGCCCATGAAGAGATTATCAAGAAACCCTTAGAAACATAAGTTGTTATAATGTTCTCTACCATCCCCATTAAATGCTTCCCTCTCATCATAAAATCGCCAAGAGTCGGACACGACTGAACGGTTAAAGACAGACAAAAAGACTTCTGATCTTTGGCTTTGGAAAACTCAGACAGCCCTGGAGTCACAGATTGTACAGCTATGCTGTAGGTTATCCTTCCCTTATTTCATGTCCTCCAGATGTTTTAGAACTGCAGTTCCCAGGAGATTTAACCAGTATAACTTTTGCCCATTTTGGTTGATGCGAATGGTTAGAACATTGGACAGTTTTATTTACTGATTTATTGATCATGTTTATATCACTATTTATACTAATATTATCCATTAAAAAGTGTTGTTTGGTTATTTTCCAGAACCAACCTATTCTTCCATCATGATGCCTTGCAGATGTGTTGGGCTCAACTCCCATTTCCAGGCCAGGATGGCTAGAGAATTTGGAGTTGCCTCTGGAAGTTACAAGGTTATGGAAAGCTGCTTTCGCCAAGAATATCCAGTCTGTATTTCCCCCTTTATGAGAATCCCCCCCCCCACTTCAAATTGCATTAGTTACAATTAGTTATTATCCAGTCCTTATAGGATATTGTGATGAGAGCTGCCACATTGCTTTCTTTTCCACTGTTCTCCATTTTAGTGGTAAATTAAGTAGGAGAAAGAATACCTTTTCCCTGCATGACACTGCTAATCACTTTTTTGCATTAAAATTACTTTAGTCACAAATGATATGCAAATCAACAAAGATGCAATGAGATCATCAATGAATACAATTCTCACAGGACTATAATTAAGCTTTAGTTCCCATAGCTGAAGTGATTGCTTCCATGCAGGTTGTTGCAAGTAATCTGATTATTCATACTTTTGCAGAAACAAGTGGGTAGCTCAAGCCTTCACTTCCATAGCATTTTATTTTTATTTTAAATTAAAGAAATGTGGGAACTAACATCCAGGGTGCTTTCCAACTTCAAAAATTATCAGGAACGCACTGAACCAGGAGCCTATGTGACATCCTAAAATAGCAGTTCTGCCATTAAGCTTGCCAGATGTCACAGCATGACCCAAATTTAAGCCATTTATCAATGTCCACAGGCCATAAACTATATTCATTGTTCCACATGTCCCTGTGTTACTGCCATGCGTCTCTTGCATTTTTAAAAACTTCTTTGGTTTGATGAGAAGAGAGCATGGTGTTCTTGTACTTATTATTTATTAATCTACTTTTATTTTTTATTTAATGATGATTTATATTCTTCAAAGTGACTAACAATAAAAATGCATATGAAATAATGGACGGTAATTAAAGAAAAAAAACATATCCACAAAATTAAGACATACTTTTACAAACACCCTGATGTAAGGCATAGCATAGATTAAAACTTCAGTCAGCAAACAGAGCAGTTTAAAAGCCAAATGGCTGGCTAAATAAGAATGTATTTGCCTCCCAACAGATGGGAATAAAATAAGTCAAGATGGCAGTCATGACTGCCATGTTGGTTGCATGTTGAAAAGGGGCAGGACTTTCATCATGCAGTCATGACTGCCATCTTGACTTCTTTTACAGCATCCCCTCACCCCCCATGGGTACCTATGTAGGTCACCCTTGGTCTTGCCACTAAGCATGCTTCCAACACTGATGGAACAGAATATATTTCTCCCAAAGATCTGCTTTGAACATGAGAATGTGGGAAGAGGCCTGCTGGATAGGTCATATAACTTCTTTGTAGTTTAATATTCATTTTTTCAATAATGACCTTCATTTAAAACTCAATGGTGATGGCTTTTCTCTGTTGTGGTGCCACAGTTAATTTCCCTGTTATGTCCCTGGAAGTACGAGATCACCATCAAGAGATGTTGGGGGTCATATCTTTCAAAAATATGGTGAATCTCTTTGGAAGCCATCTATGTTAGAGGGTATCGTTAGAGGGTATCACAAAATCTTATGTGTAATTTGATAGTTCAAATCTGCTTTGTGAGAAAGATAACCTTATTTTGTCTTCCACCATTCCCCAGCATTGGATGATCTTGGGTATTCTGAATCACAACCCACTTTCTCACCACATATTTTCTTTATATTCACTCAACATTTGATGAAAAAGTAGTGATGGGTGATCCATTCCTACTTCTTTTGTTTCATTTCGTTATGATGAGAGCTTATAAAAATCTTCAGAAACCCAATAGAAAGAACTACTTGACTTTTAGATAAAATGAGAAAGTGGAGAGAACGAAATTGACAGATCTAGGCAAAATATTTTGCATGCTGCATTATTAAAAATCAGGATTTGAATCTTTGTTTATTCAGACATATTTATGGTGTGGAATTAATCTCATACTGAACATTCTTTTGCAAGGAATTATTGTATCTTGAATTTTGAATACATTTGCTAAGGTAAATGGTTAGAATGTCAGTCTGTTTATTGGAATGTTTGTTGTTAATAAGAACTTACCAATGATTACTGATTCCTCATAAATTATATGGGAAATGAAATCTGGAAGAAATCAAGCTTGGGAGAAGAACAAAATTGAAGGATTTGTCCAGTCTTTTTAAAAGTTTTTTTTCCCTTTCTTTGAAAGAGTGTTGCACCATCAACTTCATCTCTAGATTGTCCTATTTTACACTTTTTTCGACTCTACAATATCCTTTTTCTTATCCAATGGCCAGATTACAAGTGTGTCTGAATATTCCAATCTATTGAATAAATCTCATAAATCTCACGTTTTCTGTTTCCGGGAAGACAGAGATAATATAAATAATAATAATGATATAGTTTTATTGCTTTACAATAAACACTCATTATTATAAAAGCTATAATAAAGACACATGCAGAGCTCAGATGCACCCAAAAAAATTGCTGTATCTGTATCCATGCACATTAGGTAGTCTGATAAAAAGATTATTTCTTCTTCACAACAATGGTAAAATAACTAAACCAAATAAGAAAATTAATAGGTGATAGAAAAGTATTTTTTTCATAAGAAGAATGTGAAGAGTTCATTTTAGCTCTTTGTCTTTCTAAAATCCAACTTTAAGAACTTTCAGTAGCAAAGAGTATCTGAAGCTCAGGGTTGAACTGCGGAGTCCTTGGTCCTTTCTGAGCCTGGTTGTTTGCTTGCAGACGTTTCATTACCCAACTCGGTAACATCAGCAGTGCTAGTGATGACAGTGAGAGTGATGATGTCATCTAGCTGGGTAATGAAACATCTGCAAGCAAACAACCAGAGCGCACCATGGACTCCACAGTTAAAGAACTTTGTGAAATGCATACTAGACTAGTAGAAAGAAGGAGACAAACTAGAAATGGAATTAGTAAATTAGAAGCAGGAAGATTACAAAATCCATTGTATGAATCAGAGAGGGAAGCAATTTCCTTCTCTTTGAATAAAAGAAGCAACTTCAGTTATGAGAAGTGTTAAACACATAATGGGAAACAGGATAAAATTATTCCTAACACATTAGAATTTTATTACAGCAGAGTCTTCAGCTTTTACCTTTTTTTTACTATTAGTATAAATTGATATATACATGAGTTGCAGGAGTTTTTATTTTCTTATTTTATGATTAGGTATATTTCATTTTTATGTTATATTTCAGTTATTTTGTGAGTTACCAGCAGGTATATGAATTCTGCCTGCTATGTGAGGTGAATCAGTTGTTGGAATGATGCCTGTGATTGCTCCATTGTCATAAGGTAGGCAAAGGTGAATGGAGATCCACATCATTGACTTTATTTTTGCCACTATAAGGGATTGTCGAAGGGATTGATCATCCAGCCCTCTTCCAGACTAAGAACCAATCTCACAAAATTCTTTGTTTTAGTGTCAGTAATAATAGCATAGTAGTAGTTTTCACCAATACAGACCATGCTGATTGCAAAAATAATCTAAAACCTAGTGGCCTTAGTCTTTCTGGTCAATTTATGCTATTGTTTTTGGTATGATAGTTCTGTTATTTTGTTACATTGTCATTATTTTAATTTTGGGTGAGGTCATCCACTGGTTTGGGGTATGGTATCAACAGTAAACTGATTATACCCAATAATAACTTTTGACTGAAGGCGGCCAGGTGAGTCTGCCAAGGTCCTGTCCCAGTGCTTAGAGGCTTGTGCGGGTCTGGATGGGGAAGAACTATCTTCAACTAAATCCTACCAAGACCGAGTGGCTGTGGGTTTTGTGACCTGGATTGGGAGGCCTTTCAGATATTCACTTATGCCCTAGTCACCTGATGCTTTGACTATTGCAGCATGCTCTACATGGATCTGCCCTTGAAGGCCACTTGGAAGCTTCAACTGATCCAGAATGCAGCAACACAGGAAGTGATGGGCATGCCTCACTTTTTAAACCGTTGATGGTAACCCACCTTCAGATTGGTAATAATGCATAATGGTACATAAATAAACTAGGTAAGTTTTAAAATCTTGTTGTCTGGACTGTATTGCCAGCATAATTTGTACCAGACCCTGTTAATTTACTTCTTTTTAAATGATTAATGATTGCCTGTGAGGTTGGGTGTCCAGATCATGATGATATTCAATGCCTGTGTAGCTGCTCTAGAGTTCAGTTCCTTTTCAGACCTTCCACATTGTATAGGAAGTGAACAAAAGCACAGTGGGTTCAGCGTCATTCTCTTTCTGTGACATGTGGAAGGTAAGTGTATTAAAGAGGACAGAGATTGCCAGAGTAATCCATTGTCCTTCTTGCAAGACTAGAATTGTGTGAAGGACACATTGGCATAAAGTAATATTGTAAACTAAAGTATTATATTGCAGGTTGAACTCTTTGTCAAACTGTTGTGACTTTAGCAGAAATGGTTTGGTAGCAACAACTTTGCAGACATGATACTATACACAGGTGTTAGGTGAAGTCAGAACTAGAAATAAATTATCTACTGTCTGTTCCATCCCCAATTTGCTCATCCCTCCTGTTGGCAGACACCAGCCTTTTTATATTGTGCCTTCCAGAGATGTTGGCATTGCAACACCCAAAATTGGCCATCTGAAGGACTTCATATTGAAGAAAGCTGCTATAGATAATGACATTCCTTTATTTGAATCAGGTTAGTTTCTATAGAAATACCTTTAGAACCTAGGGGTGACTACATGACTACATATAAAGTAATATAATAAATTCATGGTGGTGGTGTGATGGCTCAGTGGTTAAGACGCCAGGCTTGTTGATCGGAAGGTTGGTGGTTTGAGACCCGAGCGCAGCATGACGGAGTGAGCTCCCACACTCGCCCCAGCTCTTGCCAACCTAGCAATTCGAAAGCATGCAAATCCAAGTAGATAAATAGGTACCACTTCGGTGGGATGGTAACAGCGTTCTGCGTGTGTCATGCCAGCCACATGAGCGCAGAAGCGTCTTCGGACAGTGCTGGCTCTTAGGCTAAAGAAATGGAGATGAGCACTGGCCCCTAGAGTCGGACATGACTGTGCAAGGGAAAACCTTTACCTTTACCTAATAAATTAATGAGGCAGCTTTTCAGACCAAGGATAAAGAGAGAATTTTTATATAAGACTCCTCATCGCTGCTAATACATTGCTTTTCAGTTGAATATATTTGGGACCACACAGCAAGTAATACTTCTCCATTGATTAGCCTACTCTTGGTTAATTCCCATCCATTTTTTATTTGTGGATCCCGAGCAGCAGATAATAGGTTTCCTTGCCAACACATCACAACAATTACAAAAATAACTCATCTCCATAACAATATCACTCGCTATTCCTTTAGTACAAGATTCTAGAAATTCTCTATTTACATCTGCCAGGGATGATATTTTCACTGTGGTTCATCGTTGGTAGCTATAGATACTGCAGATATGTAGCACAGGGCCTTCTCACTGGTGACATCTGATTATGGAATTTTCTTCCTCACAAAGTTGAGTTGGGACCAATGTAGGCTTTATCTATCTGAAGATTTATATGTATTTGTTTTCATTATGTGGCTTATAACATCTAAACTTAAATTTAAAACTAACTGTAACTGTGAAAGACTTTTTTGAGATGAAATGAGGTGCTTAGTTAGTCTTCTTTTCTCCTTTTTTTCTTTGAAAGGATTGAAAAATCTTGTGTTCCCCAATTAACTTGGAGATATCTAGGTATGTATGTATGCATGAAACTAGCTTCAGAAAACTTCCCTTGTACTTGGAAGAATAGGGAGTGGTTATCTTAGTTTGGAAATGAACAAATCTGAAATAAGATGAGGATCATCTCCACCCCCATTCTCCACCTCCACCACCTTCCTTTCTTATTCCAGCAAGCTGATTCTGATCTAGAGAATGCCTGCATAAATGTAAATATCCCTATGTGAAAAAACAAACAAACATGTTTTTTGTTTCTGTCACGGTGGAACCCAAGTTATCTGGCACAGGGAGGACTTGGAGGGGCTTAAACAGAAAAATAAGATTGACAACCCGTAATAGAGATAAACCATTTCTCCTCTAGGATTTTATGCCATCATCAGATTTAGACCACAATATTTACACATTTCCCCCCACCCTTTGGTTGTAGAACAGTGTGGTTCAATTTGTTTATGTATTCTACTTTAGAGCACTCACACATGTGGGTGTGTCATTAGGAGTGTTCCATTAGCATGGGAAAGATGCATATTGGCAGTGATTATCATGTGAACTTGCAGAACTAAATATTACTAGTGCAACATGAGAAGTAATATGAGTGGCTAGACTATCCATATTGCTTTTTTTAAGGTAAGAACCAAGTAAGGAAAAATGTTAGAAGTGTACCTTGTGTAAACCATACACTCTGTGTTCATTTATCTAACTCGGAATTTGGCCATCTGCATCAAAGGAACAGCAGATGGAAATTCTGACAACATGGATATCATTGGCAGAACTCTACTTCCTTGAAAGGATCCAAGATTGCCATTTGCATGTTAACAATGTGTCCATTTATTGTTAAAAAGAAAACACTGCTAACTACAAAGTCATATCCTCACCATTAATTTTTCAATGTTGTCAAAAATAATAGCACTCAGGGGTTTTATGTGTGTGTGTCAGTGTGTGTGTATGTGTGTAAGTGTGTGTGTTTAATCCCATTTATTAGCAAAAGTCTTTCTGGCTTTAAATTGACAGGAGAAACATTGAGAAATGAAGGCTCATGAGTTATTCATAAGACTAGAATTTATTCAGCCACTACTTTTGGCTCCTGAATAAATGCTGGTGTGTAACCTAGTAACACAGGAAATAATGACCAGATGATAACACTGTGTAAACTGAGTCAATGAAGAAAGTCTTTGATATGTCCTGTTGCAACACCATTTGCCCCAATATAATGCATCTCTGGCCCATACTTATAGGAAGCAATGAAGCCTGGGAATCCATTCAAACTTGAATAAATGGAACTTTAATCCTAAGAAAATGATTTTTGGTCCAGGAACTTAAACAGGTTTTCAATAATCAAAGATTTCCCATGCATATAAACCAGCCATTTATGTACAGGTGTGGGCTTCAATCCATAGAAAGATAGGAGTTGTACTCCACTCTGTTTGGAATTAGGACAATGTGAGGTAACTCTTGCCTTATTTCCTTTCCTACATGACTTCTAAGAACTTGAGTGGCATATACATATAATCCATCAGAAAAACTTGTACAGTCAGTTAAGCTGAGAGATAAGAACTGAATTCACACACTGCATTAAGTGATTATTTTAATTATAGTTTGTTGAATAAGAGAAAGGATTTTACACGAGATGCAAAGGAATAAATCACACTTTACAAACCACCTTGGTTGGATTTGTAGATGGAGCTAAGCCAAAACCAAAAACACTTTACAGCTGTGAATTCCAGCCAGAGATCTGCCCTTGGTTACTCTGTGAGCTTTGTGGATAAATGTGGATTTGAACCCAATTTTCTCTCAATCAAGTCCAATTGACTCAAGGACAGTCAGATGGAGTGCTGGGCAGAGTTTTACATTTTTTTTCTTAGTTGTCATTCACCCTGAAAACAGAAAATTTGCTTTAGAAATGCTTTCAAAGCATTTTGAAATTTTGGAAGAATTATTGTGGATGGAAGGTGTGTTCTTGAAGTTATTTAACAGTGAGGTTCCGATGTGTCTGTGAAAGTTCCATTTTTGTTATATAATAATTGCTCCAGCCATCCACAGCATTCCTGGCTTCCCATCCTTCCATTAAATCCTAATGAAAGACAGGACATGAGACTTTTTCAGCATCATTGCTAAGAGAAAATCCTGCCTTTGAAAAATTGATGGAGAATTTTACCTTCCTTGGAGTATTTCAAACAAATTTTTCTGCCTGATAGTTATTGCTGAAATTTATATCTCTATCCTGCTTTTTCTGACAGTATACTGCATGTAAAAGCTACTGTGGTACAATGATTACAGAGAGGCCTCGGACCTATATTGTAGTCCTCCCTTCAGCATAGAAACCAGATGGATGACTTCTGAGCCCTAGACTGGGAAGTGAAAAATAATAAAATCTACCTACTAACCCACACTGGACAAGCATGGGAGATTACAGCCCATAACCTTCAATCAAGAAGTTTCTGTCCTGCAGAGGATTGATTCAGGCTGGTAACAGTCCACAAGTTAAAGAACCGACTTTACATACAGTAGAAACTGGGCTGTAGTTGTGCTTACGGAATTCTGTCCTATTTGTGCCCAAATTGACTGGTACTGGTCTAACCATTAACATGAATGTTGCATGTTGCATGTGTATGATTATGGTTGGTAACCCTTACACTCCTAATATAGTCTTTCCATCTCTTGCTAAAAAAAAACTCTTGTAAAAGACTTGATTGGTCAAAGCTATTGGGTGATAGAAACAAAGGCATCTGTTTTTTTTAAATTTAGATGGCAGCTGCGATTGCACAATCAAAGCCCTGCCCTTTTTAAAAATTGTGTTGCATGTGCAGTGCATGTAAAAAATGCTCAGGGCTTCAAATGCATGGTCATAGCCACAGGTGCCCTTTGGTGGAAGCCAGTAGTGATGGATCCATCTTGTCCGACCATGGCATGCAGAAGATAGCAACTTGGAATGTAAGAAGAATAAATGACTAAAACTATCAGTTAATAAATGAAATAGAAAAAGAGTGAGAGAACATGAAACGATGAATTGGTCATCTAAACTATTGTAGTACGAAAGCAGGAATCATGGGTTGGTGACAGTTGCATGCTGTGCTCCAATGAATGGTAATAATAGAAGAACCAGAGATAGATTTGGGGAAAAGCTGAATTTGTTATCATGTATGTATGTATGTATGTATGTATGCATGCATGCAGGGGAAAACCTGTGCAGGTTTTCCCCTGCACAGTCGTGTCCAACTCTAGGGGGCGGTGCTCATCTCCGTTTCTTAGCCAAAGAGCCAGCGCTCTCTGAAGACGTTTCCGCGGTAATGTGGACGGCATGACTGTAGTAACAACCTGCGGAAGACCTTTGTATTTCGAGGAGCTAGGTGGCATGTTTTGATTTTTCTTCCCCCACACCTAGGAGATTAGAGTTTATTTTGAGTTATACTGATATTTAATTGGCTTGTTTTTGTTTCTGTTTGGCATGAGAGGGGGGAGAGAAGAAGCATATGCTCACTCCTCCAACAGCCCTTCAGAACATATCTCTGTGGGAAGTGGGGGGAGAGAAAGTCCCCAGCTTGTTAAGTTTAAGCATAGATTCACTCCTCCAGCCACTCCTTTAGCGGCTTGGAATGGGGGGGGGGATGATGATAAATTGTTTTGCTTGGGCACTGGCTTATCTGAAGGTTTCCCATGCTATTGGAATGATGTCATGGACAGGTGGCCCAGCCCCCAAAGGAATCCCAGTCAAGATCAGTCTGGGCTTGGTCACGGGGTTTGGAAGCCAGGCTTTGATAAAAAGCCTGAGTATTGCCTTTGGAATTGTGGGAACTTTGATGCAGGCTCAGGACGCTGGGTGCTGTAGGACTAAATAGCCATTCCTTTTGGGGTTATTCTCTGCTATCTTAGCCAAGTTCCTGGTAGCAACAAGAGAATAAAGGTATCACCTTGTTTGGTGTATATGTATGCATTTCTTTTTATATGCTATGCTTGTTATGCTCTGTGTAATCTAGTTAAACTGTGCTTTTGTTTAATTTTGTTTGTTTATAATAAAGCTTTACGTTTCTTTGTCCACTGGCGTGCTTATTATCATTGCATCAAAAAAGAACCAATTGCCCTAGCCCCTGATCAAGGCGTGGACTCTTGGCAATAGAATGATGCGCGCGGAACGCTGTTACCATCCCACCGAAGTGGAACCTATTTATCTACTTGCATTTGCATGCTTTCGAATTGCTAGGTTGGCAAGAGCTGGGGCGAGTGCAGGAGCTCACTCCGTCACGTGGTGCTCGGGTCTCAAACCGCTGACTGTCCGATCAACAAGCCTGGTGTCTTAACCACTGAGCCATCTACTTATACACATACACACACATACACACACACACACACACACACATGCTTTGCTATATTCAGACCTGACAATATAGGTAGGTAATTTACTTAGATTTTTTTGTATTCTCAGATTTACTTTTATGTGATCTGGTCTTGAACTGTAATAAAATGTTCGTTTGTTCATATTTATATTCTGCTAGGTGACATGAATGGATGGGTTGAAATGAGACAAGAGAGTACATAAAAAGTAACTGGTTTATTAAGAGAGCCAATAATTAATAAGAATGGTGATTGATGAGTATCTACTTATAGAAAGGTTGGATTGTTTTTAATATATTGTTTAAGTATAGTCATATGTACAGTTGGGGAAAAAATGAACATAAATTTGAAAAGCATGATTGATTTGATTGTTTATGATGAAAGACTGTAAATATTGGTGCAGGATACAAGGGTGACAAGAGGTTACAAATGTGGGACAGATCATTATTGAGTAGCACCAAAAGTGGATTTTGGGAGAAATATGCATGAAAGGAAACAGAACAAAAGGAAAGGAAAGAAACAAGAATGAAAGTAGAATAACTACAGGAAGAGAAGCTATAAACCATAACATGAAAATGTTTTAGAAGATAGATTAATTTTCCAAAAGAATGAATGGAAAATGGACTTAAGAAAGAGTAAGTAGACATTTTTTGGAAGAAAGCGAACATAATTATGTTATGGGGACCACGGATGCAGGTGGATTTATGCTAATAAGAACATGACAAAGGAGTCTTTTTGGAATGATGAAGGGGAAGGGGATGTGAATGAGAAAACATTGTGTATAAAATAATTATTGCTTCAGAAATAAGGATGAAAGATATTGTATAATGGGTATATAGAGAAAAAGGTAGTGGCAAAGAATGTAATCAAAAGAGCACAGAACAATTAAATGTAAAAGAGGCAGAGAAAAGTACAGAGTGAAAGAAAATAAAAGCATTTGTATGATTTGGAATGACACTGAAGTGAGGGAATGCTAAAAGGAGAAATTTTAGAAATTTGGGAATCATAGTGTTGTGTCAAATGAATGGAAACAAATATTATACTGTAAATGTTGGTTATGTTGTTGTTTATTCGTTCAGTCGTTTCCGACTCTTCGTGACTTCATGGACCAGTCCACGCCAGAGCTTTCTGTCGGCCGTCACCATCCCCAGCTCCCCAATGGTTGAGTCCGTCACCTCCAGAATACCATCCATCCATCTTGCCCTTGGTCGGCCCCTCTTCCTTTGGCCTTCCACTTTCCCTAGCATCAGCTTCTTCTCCAGGGTATCCTGTCTTCTCATTATGTGGCCAAAGTACTTCAGTTTTGCCTTTAATATCATTCCCTCAAGTGAGCAGTCTGGCTTGATTTCCTGGAGTATGGACTGGTTTGATCTTCTTGCAGTCCAAGGCACTCTCAGAATTTTCCTCCAACACCACAGTTCAAAAGCATCTATCTTCCTTCGCTCAGCCTTCCTTATGGTCCAGCTCTCGCAGCCATAGGTTACTACAGGGAATACCATTGCTTTAACTATGCGGACCTTTGTTGTCAGTGTGATGTCTCTGCTCTTAACTATTTTATCAAGATTTGCCATTGCTCTCCTCCCAAGAAGTAGACGTCTTCTGATTTCCTGGCTGCAGTCAGCGTCTGCAGTAATCTTTGCGCCTAGAAATACAAAGTCTGTCACTGCCTCCACTTTTTCTCCCTCTATTTGCCAGTCATCAATCAAGCTCGTTGCCATAATCTTGGTTTTTTTGAGGTTTAGCTGCAACCCAGCTTTTGCACTTTCTTCTTTCACCTTCGTCATAAGGCTCCTCAACTCCTCCTCGCTTTCAGCCATCAAAGTGGTATCATCTGCATATCTGAGATTGTTAATGTTTCTTCCAGCGATTTTAACTCCAGCCTTGGATTCCTCAAGCCCAGCATGTCGCATAATGTGTTTTGCGTACAGATTGAATAGGTAGGGTGAGAGTATACAACCCTGCCGTACTCCTTTCCCAATCTTAAACCAGTCCGTTGTTCCGTGCTCTGTTCTTACCGTTGCTACTTGGTCGTTATACAGATTCCTCAGGAGGCAGACAAGATGACTTGGTATCCCCATACCACCAAGAACTTGCCACAATTTGTTATGATCCACACTGTCAAAGGCTTTAGAATAGTCAATAAAACAGAAATAGATGTTTTTCTGAAATTCCCTGGTTTTCTCCATTATCCAGCGGATATTGGCAATGTGGTCTCTAGTTCCTCTGCCTTTTCTAAACCCAGCTTGTACATCTGGCAATTCTCGCTCCATGAATTGCTGGAGTCTACCTTGCAAGATCTTGAGCATTACCTTACTGGCATGTGAAATAAGTGCCACTGTTCGATAGTTTGAACATTCTTTAGTGCTTCCCTTTTTTGGTATGGGGATATAAGTTGATTTTTTCCAATCTGATGGCCATTCTTGTGTTTTCCAAATTTGCTGGCATATGGCATGCATCACCTTGACAGCATCATCTTGCAAGATTTTAAACAGTTCAGCTGGGATACCATCGTCTCCTGCTGCCTTGTTATTAGCAATGCTTCTTAAGGCCCATTCAACCTCACTCTTCAGGTTGTCTGGCTCTAACTCACTGACCACACCGTCAAAGCTATCTCCAATATTATTATCCTTCCTATACAGATCTTCCGTGTATTCTTGCCACCTTTTCTTGATCTCTTCTGCTTCTGTTAGGTCCTTACCATCTTTGTTTTTGATCATACCCATTTTTGCCTGGAATTTACCTCCGATGTTTCTAATTTTCTGGAAGAGGTCTCTTGTCCTTCCTATCCTATTGTCTTCTTCCACTTCCGCACATTGCTTGTTTAAAAATAATTCCTTATCTCTTCTGGCTAACCTCTGGAATTTTGCATTTAATTGGGCATATCTCCCCCTATCACTGTTGCCTTTTGCTTTCCTTCTTTCTTGGGCTACTTCCAGTGTTTCAGCAGACAGCCATCTTGCCTTCTTGGTTTTCTTTTCCTTTGGGACGTTTTTTGTTGCCGCCTCCTGAACAATGTTGCGAACTTCTGTCCATAGTTCTTCTGGGACCCTATCTACTAAATCTAGTCCCTTAAATCTATTCTTCACCTCCACTGCATATTCCTTAGGAATATTAGTGAGCTCATATCTAACTGATCTGTGGGTCTTCCCTATTCTCTTTAGTCTGATTCTAAATTTTGCAATAAGAAGTTCGTGATCTGAACTACAGTCAGCTCCAGGTCTTGTTTTTACCGACTGTATAGATGTCCGCCACCTTTGGCTGCAAAGGATGTAGTCAATCTGATTTCGGTGTCGACCATCTGGTGAAGTCCATGTATAAAGTCGTCTTTTAGGTTGTTGGAAGAGAGTGTTTGTTATGCACAGTGAGTTGTCTTGGCAAAATTCTATCAGCCTATGTCCTGCTTCATTTTGTTCTCCCAGACCATGCTTTCCTGTAATTCCAGGTGTCGTCTGACTACCCACCTTAGCATTCCAGTCTCCTGTAATGAAAATAACATCTCTTTTTGGTGTATTATCTAGTAGGTGCTGCAGATCCTCATAGAACTGATCTACTTCTGCTTCTTCAGCATCTGTGGTTGGGGCGTATATTTGGATCACTGTGATGTTAAATGGCTTACCCTGAATTCGAATTGAGATCATTCTATCGTTTTTTGGATTGTATCCAAGCACTGCTTTAGCCACTTTATTATTAATTATGAAGGCTACTCCATTTCTTCTGTGGTCCTCTTGTCCACAGTAGTAGATCTGGTGGTCATCTGATGTGAAGTGGCCCATCCCAGTCCATTTCAGTTCACTGACACCTAAAATGTCTATATTTAATCTTGACATCTCACCAATAACCACATCCAATTTGCCCTGGCTCATAGATCTTACATTCCAGGTTCCTATGGTGTGTTGATCTTTAGAACATCGGATTCGTCGTTCACCACCAGCACCGTCGGCCGCTAGCCGTCCTTTCGGCTTTGAGCTAGCTGCGTCATCACATCTGGGGCTAGTTGAACGTATCCTCTGTTCCTCCCCAGTAGCATTTTGACCATCTTCCGACCTGGGAGTCCCATCTTCCGATGGTATACCGACATATCTTTGGTTGTACTGATCCATTTAGTTTTCATGGCAAGAATACTGGGGTGGGTTGCCATTACCTTCCCCAGGGATCGTATTTAGTCTGACCTCTCTGCCACGACCTTCCCGTCTTGGGTGTCCCTTCACGGTTTAGCTCATGGTTTCATTGAGGTGCTCAAGCTCCAGCACCATGACAAGGTAACGATCTCCTTTGCTGGAGAAATGTTGGTTATACTGATGATTTAAAGGAAGTCATACATTCTTTGAGAATATTGAAAAATATAATATTGAATATTATATTGAATATTGAAAAATATAAGGCTGCAGGTTTAGCTATCACAATTGGGACCAGCAACATGGTCATTAAGCGAAGCAGTCAATAAGTGAAACTGCGACTGTGCTTATGATCTTACTTCAGCTTTCCTTTGCTTTACAGACCTGCGAAGGTCATCTATGTGAGGATTGGCTGCTGTACAAGGCAGTCGCTAAACGATTACCTGTTCTTATGAAGACTGTATCAGTGCCTGATAATTGCAAGAATGCCACTAATGTTTCAACATACAAAAGAAAGGGTAGGAAAAACTATGTGAGGATGAGTTTGCCAAGTGTGCCCAGGAAGGTGAATTTTGATTGTAAAGGTACAAGAAGTAAGTTAAAATCTGGAAACTACCTCAACTTTAAGCTGCACGCTGGGTGCTTGCTCCCCAGGCCATGTTTTGAAAAAGCTATCTCAGCTGATTTCAGTGGAGTTGAGAAATAAGAAAGAGATGAAGGAAAAGTTTGGTTTAATAAAAGGCACCCTAAGGAGGTAAAGGGAATAAGAAACAGGTTTCCATTAAAGGAGAAAGTTTGTTTGTTTGTTTATTTAAAAAGATTTGTATGGCTGCCCATCTTAAAACAACTCTGGGTAGCACACAGCAATAAAAGTATATAAAAAAACATAAAAACATATACAAACTAAAAACCCAGTGCCTCGATCCACCTCCCAGATACCCCAACAACTCTCCGCAGTCTCCACCACTCTATCCCAGTGCCTGGGTAGAGTCAGGTTTTCATAAGTTAGAGGTAAAACAGGAAAAAGCACAAGCTTTTTCTCTCTGTGGTGTTTTGCCCAGCTGAAATTCAACTCCCTGTCGAAAAAAGGGAGAGGGGAAAATTTGGATGCGATGCAAAAGATTCAGATTAGTTGGCCAACCTGTGGAGAGAAAGCGGCTGGCAAGTTTTATCAGCTAGGAAGCTGCACAGTGGATTGGCTGTGCAGATGATTGATGCTTGGAGAATTGAAAAAAGAAAAAGCAGATTAAAGACCCTGGCAACTGGCTACTTGAGACTTTTTAGAGACAGTTGTTGCAGTGATCCTTATTGACAAGAGAGGGGGGAGAACTGGTTTGTCTAAAGATGTGTAGCGGTTTTGAAATGTACTGCATCTTTAAGGAGATTGCTCAGTCGTACACAGAGAAGAGAGAGAGAATGAGAGATGAACTGCTAGCTGTAAGCAAGGGACTGTCATCTTATTGGGCCCATTGTAAGAGAAGAGCCATGTTTGTCTAAGGAAGTGAAAAAATGAAGGAGTTTGGTAACCCCTTTTCCAACCCACAAATTTTGCCTTTTAACAACATTTATTAGTTGAAAAAAGGGCAACCAAACTCCTTCTGACTTACAAGGTTCAATAGCTTAGTGTTGCTATTTCTGTGCTTGGGTACTGTCTGTTTATCTGTACTGTTAAAATTGCCTGATCATAACTGGGGAAGGGGGCGGTTAGGGTTTTTTTTAATTGATTTCATGGAAGGAAGGAGGAAATCCCCCCCCCACCCTAGACACACTTCACTGGTTGTATTCTTGGGAGCAGGTTTGTTAAGAAGGAACTGGATAGGAGCTGATGGGATCCTGGTGGGAGATCCCTTGGTGAAGCCGCTCCTTTGAACTCAGAGCTAGCTTCCATGTTAAAACAGGAGCTCCATATACATGTGAAAAGGGTGTTGATATAGACAGAGCATATGATCAAGATGGGAACAGGTTGAATTATGGAATGTTTTGCATTGGTTAGTTGGTTTCTGAATATATCAAGAGCAATATCTATCTATCTATCTATCTATCTATCTATCTATCTATCTATCTATCTATCAATCAAATTTATCACCACCCAACTCCCCCACGGGGGACTCTGGGTGGATTACAACAAAATTAAAATCATTAACATACAATTAAATAGATTAAAATACACAGTAAATAACAATTTAAAATATACTGAATATAACAAAATCCAATAACCAAATCTTCTTAAGTTCATAAAAAGGGCACTCCAGGATGAATCTAAGGTGCTAGCCATCTCCAGGTATATAGCTTCTCCATCTCGCCCCAAGCATGCTGACAAAGCCAGGTTTTGAGTTGTTTTCGAAAGTCCAGGAGCGAGGGGGCCTGTCTGATCCCTGGGGGAAGACTGTTCCAAAGGGCAGGGGCAACAGCAGAGAAAGCACGCTTCCGAGACCTCGTTAGATGGAACTCCTTAGTCGATGGGGTCCGTAGCATGCCCTCTCTGCATGCCCGGGTGGGACGGCATGAAGCAATGGGGATGAGACGGTCCCTTAGGTATCCTGGCACAATATATTTAATAATATATTGTGGAAGTATGAATACAAGGTAGTTCAGCAAAGTCCAAGCATTTACAATGAGCATGGAATCTTCTAACTATTGCATCTCTTTGTGACGTTGGTTTTGGCTCTGTTTCATATTTTATTCTGTGTATGGGTTTTATGGGTTTTATGCTATGCTGAATATTTTCCCTTTAATTGTGATGTAAGGTTTCAAAAATCATTATAAACTGAACTGTATAATGCCTAGGCAAATTATAGAGGTATTTAAGAAATGAAAATAATTAAAGGTTAATTGGTCATTGGGGGAAAATAAGGAAACACGGGATGAGAAAGAGGAAGGGAACATCTTGCAAGAGAATATGCCACATTGGATGGCTAGTTGGCATGCTGAAATGTGTCCCATGCTGCAAGATTGTGTTCTAGGTCCTATTTCTTTAAGACATTTTAATGCAATGAGTATAATACAAGGAAAAGCAACTTGTGGCACTCCAGCTATGCTGGACTTTAAACTGCAACTCCCAGCGTCTTAAGAATATGGAAATGATTTTATTTATATATTTATTAAATTTACATAGCCCCCCCATCTCAAGTACTGTATGTCGGGGTACCCAACCTTTTTGGCACCAGGGACCAGTCGTGGAAGACAATTTTTCCACAGACCGGGGTGGTGGTTTGCAGGCGGGAGCCAATTGTGCACACTGGGGGGGGCGGGGTTTGCAGGTGGGAGCCAATCACGTGGACGGGGGTGGGGTTTGCAGGTGGGAGCCAATCATGTGGATGGGGGCGGGGTTTGCAGGCGGGAGCCAATCTTGTGGACCACCGCTCACCTGCTGTGCAGCCCACTTCCTAGCAGGCCCACAGGTTGGGGACCCCTGCTCCTATGTGGCTCTGATGAGGGATCCTGGAAGCACAAGTAACCACTGGGGTGTCAGAGTGGGGAAGCAAGAGAACTAATGAAGAAATGTGTGTCATAATGTCATGACATATACCCTGTGACTCGTATACTTCTGTCTGACATCACAATACAAAGTACAAAAGGTGGGCTTTGTGCTGTATGTTGCAATGCAGGTTTCATTATTTTTACATCATTGTGGTTTGTACCACAATGTGCCTCAGTCTTTAATATATGTATTTCAAATAACCCAACTGCAATCAGTGGCATTTTATATTGTATAAACTTGGCTAGAATAGAGTGCAGATATGTTTGCTTATATGCAGAGTACATCAAACAATTACTGGGCATCCAATTGTGCATAAGGAAGTTATGGTGGCACCATATCAGAATAAAACATGTGCACTGTGCTCGCTGTGTTCATATAAAACCAGAAGTGGCACTCTAATGCCTTCCAAATGCTTTGGACTCCAAATCCAAATCCTTTCAGAGAACATGCTAACACTTAGATAAATAATAGGAGAGTTTGTAGTCGAAAACATCTGGAGGACACTAACTTGCCTATAATGAACATAAAGAATAATTGCAGCAGTGAGCAATTCATCCTCCATTCACAGTGTGTCTGGATAATATCTGTTATTGTGGTTATTTCGGATGCTTCAAAGTGAAATCATCATCTCTAGTCTCCTCTTGCCATCTTTATTCTTCTGAATACGTATGAAACCAGCATGAACCCATTCTTAAGATGATGGGCAACTTCAGGCCAACATTTCACTTTGATGCCTCCTACTGCTAAAAAGAAAGGAAAGAAAAAGACTGACACAATTACTGCTGTTTGGTAATAGTAAAAGCTTGTCTATAATAACAGAGCAACCAGGAGAGAGGTATGAATAAACCAGAGAGAGCTAGGAGGAGGAAGTGGGGGACCAAAGCATAGGAGTGGTCCAGTAGGGTGAGAAGAATAGACAGACATACAGAGATAGATAGATTACTAGCAAATGATCTGTGAAGTGGCCTGATGTCTTTTTTTCCCTTTGTGTGCTCCTCTTATACTCTATTATGCACACCACAGACCACATTGTCATTTTCAATTTTTTTAAAAGTTAACGTTTGATCTAGATTATGTGTGTTTGGAAAAAAAAACATGCAAAACGATTCAACAGTTCTGGTGTAATGAGCTGCCCATACATGGTTAAGAAAGGAAAGAGAAAAATGATGGTCTGGAAAGGCATTTGGGACCCCTGGTGGAGGGAAGGAAGAAAGATGAGAGCTCTGATCCAGGGGGAGATCATAGAAAGTAAGAATTGGAAGAAGGCTTGGAGACAACATAGTCAAGTCTCTATCCCTTACTGGAGTCCACTACCACAGATATTATTACTCTCTGATTCATATTTATATGGATCGTTGAAAGCTAAGTACTTGAATGAGAGACCTCAAAGCCATCCCTGGACAGGGGATGAGGTTTTGAGTGGGATTAAAACAATAAACTAAAAATGTAGAAGGCAGCAGTAGCAAACCATTTCTGCTGGTATGTTCCTGAAGTCACCAGATGTTAAACTCAACTTGAAGGAGACTTTCTGTATTCATATTTATGTATACCCACCAACTCAACTGTGTGGTCAATTTCATCATTTGTTGTCAAATTAAAAATAACATTTCCATTTGCTGAATGATCTGTATCTCTAGAAGTCACTGTCTTCCAAAGTTTTTTCAAGATAACCATAATCTGAAAATAGAAAGGTAAACTTTCCTGTTTTGCCCCAGGATGAGGAAGCCCACAACTAAAACAGGGGGTGGCAGTTACTCCTATAATGGATTAGAATAATGCTTCACTAACACAGAATGGATTTATACGATCTGTATCTTAAGGAGACTCATGTGCACCCTGACCAGCTTTTGCATGCCCTTCAGATGTCTGGATCCCAACTCCCACAATTGCCAGTATGGCCATTCCTGAGAATTCTGGATGTTGATGTTGATCATGGCTGGCTTAAGATAAACAAGTGATGGTGTAACATTTGAATGGTCCTGTCTGTTTACAACTTTTATGGAATGAATGAGTGGAAAGACTCTCTAGCTTTTCATCCGCGCTACTGATATCTGCAGTAAGAAGTTTAAAGAAGGCAATATGATGACCACAGCAGCACAACACATGCAGTGCCAATCCACATATAAAAGGGGCAGGATTGTGATTGTGCTGCCTCAACTGCCATGTGGGCTCCTTGTGGGCGCTATTGATCCCCACTTTCTGCCCCATCACCAGTACAGTATCCTTGGATGTTGTAGTGAGCTCCAGGGATTCAGTAGATAGAATTTCTTTCCCACTAGTCGAATTTTCCTTTCCTCTCCAGCTGGGGCAGCAGCTGTTGAAAGAGAGCAAAAAGGAAGGAAGGAAGGAAGGAAGGAAGGAAGGAAGGAAGGAAGGAAGGAAGGAAGGAAGGAAGGAAGGAAGGAAGGAAGGAAGGAAGGACACAGAATGGTAGAAGCAAAAGAAATGTTAAAGAAAAGTCCCCTTAATATATAGTATTTGGACGTGGGGCAGGGAGAAAGAAACTTAGAATCACCCTCATTCCTCAGTGTAGATATTACAGGCCTATATATTGCAAATGAATGGGCTATGTCTGTGCAGTGCGTGTGTACCTGCAAAACCTAGGAGAAAACCTAATTTTAATTACAAAGGCAGCAGGATAAAGCATATGGCTATAGGCTGGAGCTATTGCATGTGATTCATCTAGTGCAAATTAAGCTCAAACATCAAGGGGAGCAGAGGTTAGCTGAAATTAGAATCCTATGCAGTTTTTAGCACGAGTCATAGTTTGTAGATACTACGAAAGACTTTCAAGGCTCAGGTGAACTATTCTGCCCCTTCCAATAGAGCAAATGCCAACTGTGCAGAGGATTAAGTTTCAGTTTACTATAGAAAAGGGAGAGAGAGACAGAGAGGGAGAGAGATCTCATTTGCTGGGAAGCTTGTCGAATTTATTTTAACTGTAATTCAATTAGAATCAGATGAATCCCAGGGCTAGGGAAGGATCAGGGAAGGCAGCAAGGGAAATAGAACAATGTTACTCAAATTGCAATCCAGACAGATTTATAGCTTGCTTTCCCCCCCACCCCCTTCCTTCCCTTCTCCACCCCCAGTTGCAGCTGTTACAATATAAAAGTTCAAGAAGAGATTCACAGCATTGCAGGGCACTTCCACCTAAGGACTCTGCACCACTTTGAAACCATCCCTGGACCTCTGTGATTCCATGATACCAGCATAGTTCAAGAGCTGATTTGTTTTTGGCTTAGCAGTAACGTAACTGAAATTGCAATAAAAGTATAGTTTCCTTTGAAAATGCTGCACCTCAGTGGAGCTTCTGGGTGGTCCATTTCCCCAAATGGAGACCCTATTGCCTCATTGTACTTCCTGGATCATGGGCAACCTAGCCAAGGGAAAGGGTATGTTGGGGTTTGTATATACCCAGGAATTTACATTTAGATAAATTATACTGGAGAGGCTTGATATCTAGGTGAGAGGGGAATTATTCTGCAAGTCACCCAATTAGCAGCCATTGTTGTAGGGATGATGTGGCAGCAATGACTCATACTACAGGTGCTATCATTTAGTTGGGTGTGGCAGATGATGAGAGTGACCTATAATGTGATTGGCCAGTTTATGTATATAAACAGAGAATATCTGGTATTCTTTCTTCTCGTTTGCTGTAACTACTCATCGCTGTATCATTTGTTACCCGTGTGGATGTATTCTGTAATACGTATGTATATATAGTAAATAGGATATTTTATCTAATCTCTGCTTTAGTGTCTATTTACTGCATAGAACGTGAATCACTGGTGTCTTGGAAAATAGAGCAGGCCGCTCCACCGCGCGCACTCTGACAGGGCAGCTTCTGGGATGCACCTGTATTCCTTTGTTCCTTGTTCTCAGCATTTATGAGGTCAGTTAAAGAGAAGATCATGGATGTTCTGTTTTGAGGAATCAAAGAGTAGACATGATGGTGGTGTGGAAAGGCCATCAGGTTCCAATGGATTTTTCACCCTCTTGCTCACCTGGCTATTAACTGAAACAGGGGAATCGGAAAATGAAGAACAGAAACATGCTCCTGCAGTGCTTGGAGACTACATGTCAGTAGGAAAGGGGGAGAGGGGAAACAAACAAACTTGATAAAAATTCAAATCTATTATGCGCAAATTGTGATCTGGGCTAGGCAAGAAGCATCGTGAAAAAGCCAGACTGATGTCATTGGGTAGTTCTTCTATTTTTAAAATGTACTATAAAAACAAAACTGAAGAGTTTTAGAAGGAGGAGGAAAAAGGATATTTTATCCTTGGATGTTAATATTGAAGGAGCCATCACTCCAGAGTGATGAAACTTCATGGAACCTTGCTGTTTTGAAATAATACCCTGCTGGACTTCAAGTGGGGGATTGGCAACTTGAGATGTGTCTCCACGAGCCCTGCAGTTGACCCAGCAACACAGACTTTTTTGGGCTCAGGCAGGATTTCCTAAAGGGCGCGATGGCTCAGTGGTTAAGACGCCAGGCTTGTCAATCAGAAGGTCACAATTTCGGAGGTTCGAGACCCGAGCGCCACATGACTGAGTGAGCTCCCGCACTCGCCCCATCTCCTGCCAACCTAGCAATTCGAAAGCATGCAAATCCAAGTAGATAAATAGGTACCACTTCGGTGGGATGGTAACAGCATTCCACGCACGACATGCCGGCCACATGACCGTGGAAGTGTCTTCGGACAGCGCTGGCTCTTCAGCTAACAAACGGAGATGAGCACTGGCCCCTAGAGTCGGACACAACTGTGCAGGGGAACCTTTACCTTTTACCTAGGATTTCCTAGACCACAGAAGTGTTCTCCAGATTAAGGAGAACCCCAGGAATTAACCCATTTATCTTCTGGACGGCTGGAAGCAGCCAGAAGACCGAAAAACAGCATTTTGCAATCAACTGGTAAGCTAGCAGCTGGGAGGCAGGGATTGCCATCATTTCCTAAGCCGTGTTGAAGCCTTAAACAGACTCAAAAGCTGCCCACCCCATTTCTAAAACATTTTTTTTCTTTTTTAACTATTATTAAGGAGAGGCTCTTTGCAACAAAGAAATGCAGAATCAGTTGATGGTTTTCATTATTTTGGAAGTTATTAATTTGTTAATTTGGCTTTCTTTTCTAAATATATATTTTTTTCTCTTTTTTCTTCTTAAATCGTATTGTTGGATTTAAAGACTTTTGCCTGTTTACTGTTACTTTTTTCAAAGTTTGAAGGATTACAAAAGAATTACCCGCTTTATTGAATTTGCGGAGCTGAGTTTTGATCTATCTGCTTTCCCGTGAGAAATGGCTTTGTTTACCTTTACTCTTCCACCCCTGCTGATTAGCCTTTTGTCTAATATCCTGAGGCACTAGAGGGCACCATAACGTTCTGTGGAGTGATATGGAAGATTTTAAAGATATTTTTAAGGAGCTGTACCTCGAGGTTACTTATGCTTTGGACCATCTCTTAGAAAGTTATTTGGAAAATAAGGTCCTGGTCACAAAGAAAAAAATGAGGAGTAACATCCCAAAGCCAAAAAGTGACGGGAAGAAGATTCACTTCTGGAATGTTAATTTTGAAGAAGGTGTAAAAGGAACGGAAATGGCTGCATTCTTGGAATATCAAGATCAAAGACAAGATTTAAGCCTCAGGGTATGGAAGGTCCTTGAATATGAGTTGGACTTTACAAGGCAGGATGAGGATTGCAAGGAGAAAGCCTTGTCTGTAACAGTGAGATATATAAATGCCTTAGTTTACTTTGAAGTGAGTTAACTGTTTAATTGTATTTATTAGGATGGTCCTCCAGCAAAGGAGATCGTTACCTTGTCGTGGTGCTGGAGCTTGAGCACCTCAATGAAACCATGAGCTAAACCGTGAAGGGACACCCAAGACGGGAAGGTCGTGGCAGAGAGGTCAGACTAAATACGATCCCTGGGGAAGGTAATGGCAACCCACCCCAGTATTCTTGCCATGAAAACTAAATGGATCACTACAACCAAAGATATGTCGGTATACCATCGGAAGATGGGACTCCCAGGTCGGAAGATGGTCAAAATGCTACTGGGGAGGAACAGAGGATATGTTCAACTAGCCCCAGATGTGATGACGCAGCTAGCTCAAAGCCGAAAGGACGGCTAGCGGCCGACGGTGCTGGTGGTGAACGACGAATCCGATGTTCTAAAGATCAACACACCATAGGAACCTGGAATGTAAGATCTATGAGCCAGGGCAAATTGGATGTGGTTATTGGTGAGATGTCAAGATTAAATATAGACATTTTAGGTGTCAGTGAACTGAAATGGACTGGGATGGGCCACTTCACATCAGATGACCACCAGATCTACTACTGTGGACAAGAGAACCACAGAAGAAATGGAGTAGCCTTCATAATTAATAATAAAGTGGCTAAAGCAGTGCTTGGATACAATCCAAAAAACGATAGAATGATCTCAATTCGAATTCAGGGTAAGCCATTTAACATCACAGTGATCCAAATATACGCCCCAACCACAGATGCTGAAGAAGCAGAAGTAGATCAGTTCTATGAGGATCTGCAGCACCTACTAGATAATACACCAAAAAGAGATGTTATTTTCATTATAGGAGACTGGAATGCTAAGGTGGGTAGTCAGACGACACCTGGAATTACAGGCAAGCATGGTCTGGGAGAACAAAATGAAGCAGGACATAGGCTGATAGAATTTTGCCAAGACAACTCACTGTGCATAACAAACACTCTCTTCCAACAACCTAAAAGACGACTTTATACATGGACTTCACCAGATGGTCGACACCAAAATCAGATTGACTACATCCTTTGCAGCCAAAGGTGGCAGACATCTATACAGTCGGTAAAAACAAGACCTGGAGCTGACTGAAGTTCAGATCACGAACTTCTTATTGCAAAATTTAGAATCAGACTAAAGAGAATAGGGAAGACCCACAGATCAGTTAGATATGAGCTCACTAATATTCCTAAGGAATATGCAGTGGAGGTGAAGAATAGATTTAAGGGACTAGATTTAGTAGATAGGGTTCCAGAAGAACTATGGACAGAAGTTCGCAACATTGTTCAGGAGGCGGCAACAAAAAACGTCCCAAAGAAAAAGAAAACCAAGAAGGCAAGATGGCTGTCTGCTGAAACACTGGAAGTAGCCCAAGAAAGAAGGAAAGCAAAAGGCAACAGTGATAGGGGGAGATATGCCCAATTAAATGCAAAATTCCAGAGGTTAGCCAGAAGAGATAAGGAATTATTTTTAAACAAGCAATGTGCGGAAGTGGAAGAAGACAATAGGATAGGAAGGACAAGAGACCTCTTCCAGAAAATTAGAAACATCGGAGGTAAATTCCAGGCAAAAATGGGTATGATTAAAAACAAAGATGGTAAGGACCTAACAGAAGCAGAAGAGATCAAGAAAAGGTGGCAAGAATATACGGAAGATCTGTATAGGAAGGATAATAATATTGGAGATAGCTTTGACGGTGTGGTCAGTGAGTTAGAGCCAGACATCCTGAAGAGTGAGGTTGAATGGGCCTTAAGAAGCATTGCTAATAACAAGGCAGCAGGAGACGACGGTATCCCAGCTGAACTGTTCAAAATCTTGCAAGATGATGCTGTCAAGGTGATGCATGCCATATGCCAGCAAATTTGGAAAACACAAGAATGGCCATCAGATTGGAAAAAATCAACTTATATCCCCATACCAAAAAAGGGAAGCACTAAAGAATGTTCAAACTATCGAACAGTGGCACTTATTTCACATGCCAGTAAGGTAATGCTCAAGATCTTGCAAGGTAGACTCCAGCAATTCATGGAGCGAGAATTGCCAGATGTACAAGCTGGGTTTAGAAAAGGCAGAGGAACTAGAGACCAAATTGCCAATATCCGCTGGATAATGGAGAAAGCCAGGGAATTTCAGAAAAACATCTATTTCTGTTTTATTGACTATTCTAAAGCCTTTGACTGTGTGGATCATAACAAATTGTGGCAAGTTCTTGGTGGTATGGGGATACCAAGTCATCTTGTCTGCCTCCTGAGGAATCTGTATAACGACCAAGTAGCAACGGTAAGAACAGAGCACGGAACAACAGACTGGTTTAAGATTGGGAAAGGAGTACGGCAGGGTTGTATACTCTCACCCTACCTATTCAATCTGTACGCAGAACACATCATGCGACATGCTGGGCTTGAGGAATCCAAGGCTGGAGTTAAAATCGCTGGAAGAAACATTAACAATCTCAGATATGCAGATGATACCACTTTGATGGCTGAAAGCGAGGAGGAGTTGAGGAGCCTTATGACAAAGGTGAAAGAAGAAAGTGCAAAAGCTGGGTTGCAGCTAAACCTCAAAAAAACCAAGATTATGGCAACAAGCTTGATTGATGACTGGCAAATAGAGGGAGAAAAAGTGGAGGCAGTGACAGACTTTGTATTTCTAGGCGCAAAGATTACTGCAGACGCTGACTGCAGCCAGGAAATCAGAAGACGTCTACTTCTTGGGAGGAGAGCAATGGCAAATCTTGCTAAAATAGTTAAGAGCAGAGACATCACACTGACAACAAAGGTCCGCATAGTTAAAGCAATGGTATTCCCTGTAGTAACCTATGGCTGCGAGAGCTGGACCATAAGGAAGGCTGAGCGAAGGAAGATAGATGCTTTTGAACTGTGGTGTTGGAGGAAAATTCGGAGAGTGCCTTGGACTGCAAGAAGATCAAACCAGTCCATACTCCAGGAAATCAAGCCAGACTGCTCACTTGAGGGAATGATATTAAAGGCAAAACTGAAGTACTTTGGCCACATCATGAGAAGACAGGATACCCTGGAGAAGAAGCTGATGCTAGGGAAAGTGGAAGGCAAAAGGAAGAGGGGCCGACCAAGGGCAAGATGGATGGATGGTATTCTGGAGGTGACGGACTCAACCATTGGGGAGCTGGGGATGGTGACGGCCAACAGAGGGCTCTGGCGTGGTCTGGTCCGTGAAGTCACAAATAGTCGGAAACGACTGAACGAATAAACAACAATTAGGATGGTCTTTTAAAGGCTTAGAGAGATGTTTTTGCTTTTGGGTTAATGAATTTATCTTGGGTAAAAGGATATTAATAAGGTTATTGTTTAAATATGTAATGGTCGAGATATAATGTTTAACTATATAAATAGTTTGGTTAGGAGTAAAATTGTAATGAAGAAGGATAATATGTTTAACTATATACATGTTTTAGTTAGGAGTAAAATTGTAATGAGGAAGGATAATATTTGATTATCTGTCTATTAAGGGGGATTTTTTTTATGTTATAAAATGTTTTATATATATATACATTTTAAGGGAAATATAATGTTTTAGAGGAAATATTACAGTTAATAATACAAAAAACATGAATAAGAAAAAACCTTAATAATCATAATCCCAGTCATTAATGATAAGTAAAATCATCCAAAGCCAAAAAACCATCCAGATAAATATTTTTAGTCCCTTAACCCACTTCAAAATAAACCAAGACATTTACATAACCCCATAATAGGCACAGAGCTATTTTCTTAAAGAAATCAAACAGCCCAACTGCTCCCCTCACAAACACAGACTTCTCTTCAAAAAACCTCCCATGCATAATAACCCCTTCTTTTCCATAGCATTCCATTGGGTGCTTTAGAAATGGGGTGGCTGGACTTAATGTCCCTTTAAGGGCTGCAGCGTGGCTCAGAAATGGTGATATCCCAGCCTCCCAGTGAAGTCTTACCAGTCGATTGCAGACACTGTTTACGATCTCCTGGCTGCAACTCGCCATCCAGAGGACGAATTGGTCATTTCCAAGCGTTTTCCTTAATCCGGAAAAATGCTCTGGGCTTCAGGAGAAACCGGCCTGAGCCTGAAAAAACTGCCACGATGCCAGTTCTGCCCATGGCTCTTGCGGGCACAGAGGTCAGTCTGCCATTTCCCACTGGAAGTCTACTTTATTTCATTTCTTGTACTTTTTATGTATTTGTTGAAAAACTTAATAAAGCTTTATTTTAAAAAATGAAAAAATATCCTGCCAGCATAAAGCTTGGAATGTGCAGAACTTCAAAGGAGTAAGCTATTTTGTTGGAGAGTTGATCAAAGCACTCCTTTGAAGGAAAACATTGAAGGAAAACAGTGGCCCTGCTTCTGGACTTTGGAGAGGAGCAGCCACTTCCATTAATCAGAGTCTTATGCACAGGAATCCAAGCAGCTCATCAAGTTATTCTGCTGAGCTTGGGTGACTGCTGTAAAGTACTCCCACAAGTTCTAAGTCTTCATAGAATAATATGTTTATGGAGGTGGAAGATCAAACTCCAAAACACAAGAAAAGCAATGTAGTTTATGCAATCCAGTGCAGTGAGGAGTGCTCTGAACTCTACATTGGAGAAACCAAACAACCTTTGTAGAAGCTCCTTGGATAAGGAGCGAAACGTTTCCACTGAGAAAATAGAAATCCAGTTGACATGATTCAAGCTACAGACTGTTCCACCTGGATGACTGAAAACCTTCATCGACATATTGCCATACATTTTGGGGAAGTAACCCTGAAGTTGGTAAGGAAATTCGAGAAGGCAGCAAGAAAGGTGGCAGACTATAGAAACCACCTACGTTTCAACCTAAGATGCAGACAACAGAGACTCATCCCGACAAGCCTACGCCTGCAATCCATGGTGAAGGGTCACAGAGCAGACCAGATCCTGCAGAAGGCACAAAGACATCTTCTAAATGAAAGAATAAGGCAAGTCCACTTCACCATAGATGCCCTGCAATACAATTTTGAAAACCTTCACCAGGAACTCACAGCCACCCTTCCTGACCCAGTCCTGGATAGAGTTATTCAGCTTGGCAATAAAGTACAGCTGGCCCAGCATCACAAGGTCGAGGAGAGGCAAACTAAGAAATTTGACATTCTTCTTTCTTGCAGCAAGCAGAAACAAGGAACTGGAGAAACCGCTGGGAGGAACAACAACAACAACAGGACCACAGAGGACAAAAAGAACATGTGGGTGAAAAATCTCTCAGACAGAGAACTCACTCAACCAGAGAGAGATGTCCTAGCCAAAGGTCTTAATTTCGCCATCACTCCCAAGCAAGTTCCGGTTGTGGAGCTCATTACAGCCACAGAATCGGCCATCCACAACAACCACCTACCTTTTGAAGAAGCAGAACAACTCCGGCTTAAAATATCTGCAGCTCTGTCCAGTGCTCAACCTCCTCCCCCCAACATTACCATCCAAGAGAGGAGAGCCCTGACAGCCCTCAGCAAAGATGAAACCATCACCATTTTACCTGCAGACAAAGGAAGGTGTACAGTGGTTCTAAACTCTGCAGACTACCACAATAAAATTACCTCACTTTTGGAGGATCAGCATACATATGAAAAACTGAAAAGAGACCCCACCAACAATTACAAGAAAAAGGTAATAGACAGTTTGAAACAATTGGAACATGATGGCTCCATCGATAGGATTACCTACCACCGTCTGTATCCTGGAGAAGCCATCCCCTGCATCTACGGACTCCCTAAGATCCACAAGGAAGGAACACCCCTCCGACCCATAGTCAGCAGCATTAATTCGGTAACATACAACATTGCCAAACACCTCTCTACCATACTAGCACCTCTAGTTGGAGACTCTGAACACCACATCCATAATTCGGAAGAATTTGTTTCCAAAGCAAAGACCCTGAAACTGGATACAGATGAAACTATGGTCTCCTTCGATGTGTCCTCCCTTTTCACCAGCATCCCCACCACTCATGCTCTATCCGCTGTCAGGAAGAGACTAGAAGAGGACAGCACCCTTGAAAGGAGAAACCATCTCAACCCAAACCAGATCTGCCAACTTCTGGACCTGTGTCTTAACACCACTTATTTCTCATACAGAGGTGACTTTTACAGACAAAAACACGGCTGTGCCATGGGTTCTCCTATGTCACCCATTGTGGCCAATTTATACATGAAAGAAGTGGAGAAGAAAGCACTCTACACATTCCAGGGAACGGTGCCCACCCACTGGTTTAGGTATGTGGATGACACCTGGGTCAAAATCAAGGCCCAGGTAGTACAGGCCTTCACGGACCATATAAACACTATAGATGCTAACATTAGGTTCACCAGAGAAGACACCAAGGACAACAGACTGGCATTCCTAGACTGTGAAGTCCTCATTGGGACCGGTGGCAAGCTAGAAATAGGGATATACAGGAAACCCACACACACAGATCAATATCTCATGTTTGACTCCCACCATCCACTACAGCACAAACTAGGAGTCATCAGGACATTGTCACACAGAGCAGAAACCATCCCCACCTCCATGGATTCCAAAAAGTATGAAAATCAGCACCTGAGAACAGCTCTGAAGGCCTGTGGATATCCAAATTGGGCCTTCACTAAATCTAAGTCTACCAGACCTAAAACAGCGACAGATAGGGCTGAGACTCAGAGTAAATGGAAGAACCTGGTCATTCCTTACATGGCTGGCGTGTCTGAAAAGATAAAACAGATATTTGGCAAACACCACATACCTGTATATTTCAAACCCACCAACACACTGAGACAGAGGCTTGTACACCCCAAAGATCAAACTCCAAAACACAAGAAAAGCAATGTAGTTTATGCAATCCAGTGCAGTGAGGAGTGCTCTGAACTCTACATTGGAGAAACCAAACAACCTTTGTACAGGAGGATGGCCCAACACAGGAGAAGTAACACCACAGGACCAGAGTCAGAAGTTTATCTTCATCTAAAGGAAAAAGGACACTCATTTGAGGACATTAATGTTCACATTTTAGACAGAGAAGATAGGTGGTTTGAGAGAGGGGTCAAGGAATCCATTTATGCCAACTTGGAAAATCCTTCCTTGAATAGAGGTGGGGGCCTCAGGCACAATCTTTCCCCTATTTTCCTTCCTGCTTTGTCTTCTGTGCCTAGGAAGATTAAGACCATTTCACAAGCTCAACAGCAGCATGGTGATCTTAATGATCCTCCTTTAGATGATAAAGGGACTTAGAAATAACATCTCAAAATAACCATGACCTAGCCCCAGGTGCAAGGTCACACAGCCACCTAGAAACATATTTAAGGATTCCCTTACTAACTTTGCTCAGACTGAAGAAGCTCCTTGGATAAGGAGCGAAACGTTTCCACTGAGAAAATAGAAATCCAGTTGACATGATTCAAGCTACAGAATGGAGGTGGAAGGAACTTCTAGTCCAACCTTCTGCAATACAGTATGCAGGAAATCCAATTAAGCCATCCTTGAGATGTGGCTGTCCAGCTTTTTCTTAGAAACTTCTGGAGATGAAGAACCTACAACTTCCACAGGTAGATTGTTGCACCAATTTTACGATCAGGAAGTTTTTTCCTTACATTTAAATAAAATTTAGGCAGCTGCAATGTATAACATAAAATAATGGTATAAAGAGTCTTAGTTTCTGTGGCAATGGAAATTAATTCCTGACCATCTTCCCTATGATACTCTTTTATATACCTGAACATTGATGCAATGTCTCTGCTCAGCCTTCCTTTCTTTGGGCTGAACATCCAAAATTTTTCAGTCTGCCCTCATAAGGCATGAACTCAAGCCCTTGTACCGTTTTTGCTAACGTCCTCTGAACCTCTTCTAACCTTTCATTATCTTCTGGAAATCTGGTGCCCAGAATCATATACAATATGATTGTATAGGTCAAGGGTGTGAGGGATGTACAAATCAGTTAATTTTTAACAAAATCACTTGTACTGGTAATAGCCATTGCAATTTGTTATATATATATTACATCTAAACCAACTCTTGGTGACTGAATTGTTGGAAACTGAGATGACAGCTTAGGTTCAAGCAAGATGATCAGAATCCATTAAATGTTTTCTGAACATGAGATCTCATCAATAGTCCAAAAAGGAAGAAAGGTAGAAAAAGGAGTAACACGGTCTCACTGCAGATGGTTTAGGATAATCATTGGCAATCACTCGTAGCCGAGTAAGATTGTCTTCCAAAGGTAAAATTTTAACAGTAGATCCGTAAGTGGCTATAAAGGCCAATTCTGGATCCGCACAACCTCCCACAATGAGGGCATAGGTTTCCGGGTGGGAGACGGTCATGATGAGGGTTTGCCTGACGTGCCTTCCTTTTAGCTCTTTTCTCCCTTTCGCCCTGTACTCGTGCTTCTTCAAAGTCCATAGCGCCATTAATAAAGGCTGACCTCCAATTGAAACGCTCATGAGTTAGGGCTTCCCAGTTCTCAATGCTGATATTACATTTTTTTTAAATTAGCTTTGAGAGTATCTTTGAATCTCTTTTGCTGTCCACCAATATTCCGTTTTCCATTCTTAAGTTGGGAGTAAAGTAGCTGCTTTGGAAGATGATGGTCAGGCATTCGAACAACATGACCGGTCCAGTGAAGTTGATGTTGGATGATCATTGTTTCAATGCTGGTGGTTTTCACTTCTTCTAATACGCTAACATTAGTCCGCCTATCTTCCCAAGTAATTTGCAGAAATTTTCGGAGGCAGCGTTGATGGAATCTTTCAAGAAGTTGGAGGTGGCGTTTGTAGAGGGTCCATGTTTCACAGGCATACAGAAGGGTTGGTAGTACAATGGCTTTGTAAACAAGCATTTTGGTCTCCCTGCGAATGTCCCGATCCTCAAAGACTCTACGCTTCATTCAGGAGAATGCTACACTCGCAGAGCTCAGGCTCTTTAGGATAATAGGATAACAGTTACTAAGATAATAAAGTACACAAAAGACAAGGGAAGACAGGGGACGGAGATAGGTCTTATCATCCCAAGGAAATAAGAAAATGTGTACACAAACACATATCAGAGTCAGAACGAACTGCGAGTTATGAGGAAATCCCATTGTTTAACACACAACCTGATAAGGTTTCCACAAAGCCCCCCCATAGATTGAAAAATGCATAGGATGTTTGAATGTAATCAATAGCTGAAATGTGTTAAGGCGGATCGGAAACAAGAGTGTAACATCTTGGTACCTCAGCCAATGGGGACAGGTGAGGGACACCTTTGGCCGCGAAATTAGGGTATACAAGATGCTGAGATCTGTAATGGGGAGTGGTCCTTTTTGCTTGCAGCAGTTGGATCCACCCGCCTTTGAAAACGTGAAATAAATCTTTGCTTTTATACTTTGACTCAGAGAGATTGTGAGTGGTCATTTCTATGATACATTTCTCACAAGGAGGTCAATATATATTCCTAGTTCCACACACACACACCCATTTACAGGTTCACTTTGGACAACTGTTAGTCATCACATCATCTAAGATCCAAAATCTGATACTACAAAATGCAAGTGCTGCATTTTCTGATATCAATACTCAATATTTTTCCAGTTTTTCACATTCATATTAGTATTACACATGCTTACAACACTTCATAAGCATTTCCAGTGGTGGTGGGGGGAATGGGGAGCAAGGAATGAAACCTGCATTATGACATCATGATGCAAAACCCACAACTTATGTACTTGCATCAGGCACTGGGACGCAAGTATTTGTGGGGTGTTGCTGGCTATTGGGGTTCCAGGCGCAGAGTAATCCACTTTAACAGTATTTAAAGGTGAAGTTTTTGTGATGACAACTCCGTGTGCTTGCCATAATTTGGGTGCCATCTTAATTTGCTACATGACGAGTATGTAGTATGTATGCTACATGACGTGTACATGACACTTTTCTAAATTTTTATATGATACAATGTCTTACATATTTTTTGAATTCCTTAGAGTGCCACCAATCATTACATAAATCAGTTCCAAATTAGATGGGTCAGAAGTCTGCATTGTGTAGGGCAACTTCATATGTTCATATTTTCAATCAATGAAACCTCAGTGAAGTCCATGTACTTTAGCACGAGATGGTGGAAGAAAGTTGCACTTTGACGTACAAAGAATAGAATGGAAGGGGAAAAAATCACCCAAACCTTAGGACAAAGTGAGTAAAACAATTACTCACAATGTGCTTCAATGTGGTTGTTGACCCTCCACAGTAAGTCAAACATCTATTATTTACAAACCACCATGATTTCCAGCATACTAACCCAAAATCATGAAGTTACGGAGATCCTTTCTCTTTAGATGGCAGTGGCATTAGTTTAATTCCTACTTCAGCACCCTCCACCTTATGTTCTGGATTTCTGCTCCAAAGTCCACCCCTAATGGCAATCATTGACTTCTCCTACTCAAAACAGTGGAACTTCCTTGGAGTATGGAGCTAATGGGAATCCTAATCAATGGACTGCTCCTTGCAGGGGTAAGGAAATCATGAAGAACCTGTTTTCTATCATATGATAGAAACTTACTGAAAAGTTGAATATTCTGCAACAGAAAGTGTTAGTGTTATTTAAGGTTTATGTGTGCACTTGATCATACTCAGGGATGATCAAGAATATTCTGCATCTAATCAAAACCATTTTTTGTTTATAGCTAGGCTGCATTATAATGTCTGAATATTTATTCCAATAGATTTCAGTCAATTAGATTGCACCTAGTAGGAATCAATAGATTTAAGCTAACTCTTTGGGACTGCAGCTTAAAGATATTTACTGAAAGCTATGGTCTCTTAAAATCAATGAATTTTTTTTTAACCCAGTAAAACACCTTTAAAGTTAGGAAAGTATGTACTTTGTTGTGTGTTTCTAGGGCTCAGCCAGAACAGATCCTGGAACTACTTTTCAAAGAAGAACAAAGAAATGAAGACAAGAGAAAGAAAGGACAAAGGAAACCAAAAATAACAAAGAAAAACAGTGCATTTTTTAAAAAAATATATAACTTTAATCAGTGGAAAAAAAAACCAAGATGAATAAACAAAAGTGCAAAAATGCAAATTGAACAAATTATATAGAAAGAGATATAAGAAATAATAAGACATCACAGAAATATAGGATGTAACAAAGGGAGGGAGACAAGTATCCTCATAGGCACACAGACACTCAAAGATGTGTTTGTGTAATAAATACACAATAATATGCCAAATACAATTAAAAATTAAGGCACAATTAGTTGTTATCAAAGTTAAGAATAAACCCTGTTGAATTCAAGACTACCATGGAAGCATGCATAAGGGTGGATTTAACCTAGACAACTTACTTACTTGTGAGTAGGCAACACTGAACCCAGTGGTATTTACTCCATAATGCACAGACAGGAACATCACATATATTAAATCCAATTCTAAATTCAGGCGCAAATGTTGGGTGTGTTCGGAGGGATCTGCTAACAGGCAAGCATGCAATAAAACTGCACTCGCCTACAGAGAGTACTTTGTTTCTTGGGAAGGCGCCCCATTTTGCTCAATGGGTCCGTCCTTCTTCCGAGTAACTCCGCAAAGCTGTGGTTCTCAGCTCTCCAATTCCCAATGGATCGTTGCTGTTGCAACGATTTTAGGGACTCTTAGCTGTAAGCTAAGATGAATGCAATGGGACACATGTTCATATCAACCTACGCTGTTAAGAACACCCTTACTTCCGTTGGAGAAATCTCTGCTGGGTTCAGTGGGACCTACTGCTGAATAACTCTGCGTCGGGTGAAACTCAACTTGACAAGCAGATCGCGCTCTTTTCCACCCGCTTACACGCATTGGGGCCCCCAGTTTTAAATCCGCTTCTGGCTGCAAAGGGTGTTTCCTTTACGCCCAGCGACAGCCTAAACGAACCTTTTCACCACGACGCAGCGAGGCGCTTTGGGTGTGTGAGAGGGGGGGGGGTCGTGCACGCACACACACGCGCGCACACAGCTTGCGAGAAGCGCCCAGCCACTCGGAGGCGGCGAGCGAGGGGGAAGCAAGTCGGCATTGGCGGAGAGATCGCAATCGCGAGAGCATCACCAACCAGAGGTGGTCTTTTATACCTATTTCCCCGAAATCATCCCAATCTGAAAAGAGGGGAAAGAGAGAGCATTTAAAAAGAAGTAGAAGAAGAAGAAGAAGAAGAAAAGAGAGAAAGAAAGAAAGAAAGACCAGCCAGAGAAACAGAAAGATTGTGGGGTAGAGGCGGGTAGCTCAGATCGCCAACCTCAACCCGCCTGCCAATCTCGAAAGCGAAAGAAAGATGCTGTTTTGCACCTGAACCTTCTCTCTTCGCCCAGCCCCGAAATCGCCGGCTCGGATGCCCTGCTTGGAATTAAAGGAGGACGGTCGCACCGCTGGAAGAAAACTCTAGCTCCGTTGCCCTCGAGGGCTGGCAGAAACCGAAAGGCACTTGGACAGAATCTCAGGAAACCAGCGAAGAGCAACTAGGAACGAGAAGGGCAGCGGTAAGTGGGTACCACCTTCTCTCTGCCGGTAGAATGAATGGATGAAGTGTGTGTGTCTGTGTGTGTATGTATGTATATATCTCGTCCCTGCCTGACCTCAGGATGTAGTTAGTGAGCAACCTCTGAGCTAATTTTGGACCGGAGTAAGTGAGACTTCAGAGCTCTTGACGGATCTGTAGCTAGCCGTTTCGACTTTTAATCTTCCCGAGTTTGCCCGAGGAAGAAATCATCAGCATCATCGTCGTCGTCGCCATCTCTTGCCGAAAGTTGAAACCAAAAGGTAGGCTGACGTTGCGGCTAAAATAGCCTCACGGCTGGAGTTTAGGAAAAAGGCAGCAGACAGACAGGTGGGGACAGGGGAGACGTGAAGAAAACGGTCCTCTTTGCTGACTCTAGTTTTTGTTCCGTAGAATCTTTTTTAAAATTCTTCTTGCACTTCAGAAGCAAAAGAGACCACACAGAAGCAAGTATCTGTTGTGGTGACTGTTGGTTGCCTTCAGTGTAGTTCCTGGAAGTTGAGCTGTGTAAAGTTTCAGGATCAGCTAAGAACAGAGTAAAAAGGGGAGTCAATAGAAAATGTTAATTTCTTCAATGGGGCAGTGGAAAGTAGGGATTACTTGAGATGCAAAGGGACAGATCCCTTACTTTGTTGATCAGGACGATGGAAAAGAGAACCCTTTTGGAAAATTCTCAGTTTTTGGACAGATGTGTTAAAAAGGATTTTTATTAGGAGGTAGAACTAAACAAACTGTAATAAATCTTATTTCTATATGTGGAAGACCTGGTACGTGTTTAGCCTGTGTTATCTGGAGTTAGTTTGTTTCTTCTATTCACACATAAACTTATGTTTGTCTAGTTTCCTTCATTATTTTAATCTGGCACATAATTTATTCATCCCGCTTTAAAAGTTTATCCAGAATTCCTAGAAAACTTTCCTTCCTTCCTTCCTTCCTTCCTTCCTTCCTTCCTTCCTTCCTTCCTTCCTTCCTTCCTTCCTTCCTTCCTTCCTCACATAATAACACAATGCTATCTATTTATATTTTGTACCAATTTTCTTGCTCTCCCTGTCCTTACCGCCTCATATATGCTTGTAATATTATCTACCAAAGAGAAACTTAAAAACTAGAAAAACTGTTTATGGTCATTTGGCTCTTTCCCAACTTTTTTTCCCTTTGTTCTTTAAGTTCTGGAACCTCAAAATATCATCTAATGATCTTTATCAGTGGAGAAAGTTCTAATTTGGACAGATGTCTGCAATTAGGCAGTATGGGTGGTTGCATGATGGAGTTGCTAAAGATAAAGTACATTGTTAACTTTGTGAGATGATTGGAGTAATGCTTGGTGTGTATGATGCTTTTTATTTTCTGATAATTAACTTTATCAAGTTTTCATTAGATGCATTTTCATGTAATGTGTAGTTTGTGAGAAAAATAGGCTGATGTGTGGAAGTTTTGGAATAATGGGTGCCAGGTTTTTTAAAGAAGTTTTAGAGTTTACATTTTTAAAAAATTAGAGTAAATATTCATCCATGGGTTAATGAAGACACATTTGAGAATGTATCAAACTAGAAAGTACATATCCAAAAACAGAGGAAGTTTGACATGAGAAAGATAGGTGGACTGCAACTGAATGGAGGGTGTGTGAAGTCAAGTTCTTAAAACACTGCCTGCCAATTTTGATTTGACTATATGAGCAAATGAATATGACTGTGAAAGTTATGATACTTAAGAGCACTGTGGATTGGAGATCTGCCAATACTTGAAAAAGTAATAATAAGTGAAATAGGAAAGCATAAGAAGTATCAAACATCTAAATACACTAAATATAATATATCATGAATGCTTCTGGAGCTCGAGACAGAGAGTACTAAGATTACAATTATTTCTTTCATTATTATTAGTCTCATTCCCCATTCACATATGATGAAACCCATTGTAATAACTCATTCTGTTTATTTCTGGAACAACATCAATGTATACAGGGAAATAAGCCAGAGAATAGGACTCTGTTCCAAGGAAACTGCAATCTATATTTTTTCCAATAGAGAAAGGAGGCAGGGAAAGAAGAAGGAATGGTAAAAAAGGATGAATAATAGCAGATATTGTCAGATACACTTGAACTATTTTAGTTGAGTGTATCCTATAGAAGCCAGTGATTGTATCATTATAGATGGTTTAGTTAGATGATACAATCTTTCAAGCAATGAATGAATCTGTGATTAAAATATATCTCTGTGTTTGTATGGGTGTGTTGGCTACCCAGTATCTCCTTGTTTTGGTACCAAGAATTTTGCAAGACAGCCCTAATTTTTATGAGAAGTGTGGTCTTGTCACCATTGTCATCAATGTAGAGACAATGGATTTCCTTTAACGTTTCATCTTCTTTGTCTTTTAGTGGGCATTCTTTTTCATACCTTAATTTCACAATTTGTAAAGCCACAGCATCAGCAAGGAAGTGTTTGTTCATGTAATGCAGTGAAGTTATCGAATTCAATGGCAATGATGGGGCGTTGACCATAAGTTTAGATGACTGTAGTAGGGAAATAGACAAATTCATGGAGGAAAAGACTGTTGAAAGATGCTAATCATTCAATGGCTTGGTAGGATTCTGAGAATGTTATTTATAAGAATGTACACTAGGCGTGTGGGGTGTGGTGGCTCAGCGGGTAAGACACCAGGCTTGTCGATCAGAAGATTGCAAGTTCAGCAGTTCAAATCCCTAGCCCTGTGTGCGGAGTGAGCTCCTGCACTCGCCCCAGTCTTGCCAACCTAGCAATTCAAAAGCATGCAAATGCAAGTAGATTAATAGGTACCACTTTGGTGGGTAGGTAACAGCGTTCCACGCACGTCATGCGGCCACATGACCGTGGAAGCGTCTTCGGACAACGCTGGCTCTTCGGCTAACAAACGAAGATGAGCACTGGCCCCTAGAGTCGGACACGACTGCACAAATGTGCGGGGGGAACCTTTACATTTACCTTTACACTAGGTAAAGACTCTTGTTTCAAATATAAATTTATGGACCTTAGTTCTAATGAAGTAAGATTCTTGTTCCTTTTTTGATAAATGTCCATATCTTGTGTAGGTTAATGCTACTGTGTGCAAATCAGTTCTAATCCACTTCAGATTGTTGATTTGAATCAGGTAACTGAGTTGATTCAAAT